>JAVJIF010018765.1:0-109379 GCA_038442645.1 Agave tequilana | reverse complement strand
TTTAGAGGTCGGTCGACCGGCTTTGCCTGAAATCTGTTAACAGCATCTGGCCCAAAAAAAATTTTAAAGAAATTTGTAGTCAAAATAGGTATGACATATTAAACATATAGGAATACACCACAGGTTTTAATCTTCATTAAGTTATTTACAAAATCAAAATTCATGCAATCCCTTTTTAATTTTATTTTCATATTTAAACAAAGACTTTAAAGATGTTGAGCCGAATACCCAGTGACGGGTCTTGAACTTATCCTCTTGATTCCTTGAATGAGTTGAGGTGCGCAATGCCATCTTTAAGGTGTTTGTTTAAATAGAAATTTTACAAATGTTTATTTTTATTTATGAAAATAATGTGTATATGTATACAAGATATAATACAAATAATAAACTATACAAGTGGAATGCAATAAACAAGGCATGAACAAAAGATATAGAAGTTAACACAAGGCACATATACAATATGATAGAAAAGTAGTTCTATACAAGCATATATCAATAGAGTACAAAAGCAAACTATCAATTCTATACATATGTATACATGACTAAAAATCAAAAACTTTTAGATGGAGATGTTACCAATTGAAGGGCAATCTCCAAAATAGGTGCCTCCACGATAGCGATGCATGCACGATTTGTTCTTTAAGCTCCGATGCATCAACCACCCGGGCACCACCTCCTCCTAAGTCTTGGAGGGGTGTAGATCCACCTATACCTGTATCATTTAAATTCGGTAGTTCCTTTGGTACCCAAATCTTAGTGGGTCCTTGGGGTTAGATCCGGGGCGAACCCAAACAAATTTATTCTTTACATTATTTTTAGCATAGCAAAACTTTTCTAAATGGCCTTGCGGCCACAATGCGTGCAAATAAAAATTCTACCACTACTATACATAAATGCATGGTTATGTGTGTGTGCATGTTTATGTGTAGAGTGTTTATGATGAACATGTTTCCCTTGGGCTACTCCCTTAGGAAATTTAGATGCAAGCTTGTTAAAAATCAAATGCACATTTCTTTAAAGTGTTATCTAAAGAATCAACACGTTTTGAATTTCAACAAAAACATTTTATTACTAGAAATCATGGGGGTTTTTCCTTTATTAGCTACCTTATACTTATCAAAATCACTTTTCAATTTTTCAAAGAACTAGATAACTCATTTTTCTCTTTTAAACAAATTTCAAGTTTGTTCTTCAAAACATCATTTTCCTTTTTCAATTTCTTATTATGAGATTGTGAAATCTCATACCTATGTTGCAATTCTTCAAAAAATTGAGCAAGTTCATCCATTGTAAGATCATCATCATCAATGGAAGTTTCTAGACATACCTTAGATGAATCCTCACCTTGTGCCATAAAGCACATGTTGGCGGCGTCGTGCTCCTCTTCGGATTCCGACTCCGAATCATCCCATGTCGCTACCATAGCCTTTTTCTTTCTTTGCCCATTCTTGGATGTGTGGTTGCTTGTAGAGCGGGGCAATCGGCTATGAGGTGACCGATCTTCTTGCAATGAAAGCAAGGGCCGGGCTCCTCTCTTTTCTTCTCGAATCTTCCTTGAGGTTTCCCTCTTCGGAAGTTACTTTTTCTTCCCTTCTTGTAGAACATCTTGCCCACCTTACGGATGAGCATGGCGAAATCCTCATTGCAATCTTCCGATGAGTCGTCTTCCTCAATGGTAGAAGGAGTGGCTTTGAAGGCAATCGTCTTCTTCTTTGGTGCCTCCCTCTCTTCTCTAACTTTCATCTCCATCTCATGCGTCTTGAGATTTCCGATGAAGCCGGAGAAGTCCATCTCCTCTTTGTCGTTGAGCTCCTTGAGTGTGGTCGCCTTGACTTCCCAAGCTTTGGGAAGAGCTCTAATCACCTTCCTTATCTTTGATCGTTATCAATCTTGTCGCCTAAGGAAGAAAGAGCATTAGTTATTTTTGTAAAACGGGTGAGCATATCATCAATGCTCTCATTTTCAAACATGTAAAAGTTCTCATATTGAGAACGTAGCAAGTCAATTTTGGCTCTCTTGACTTGAGACGTTCCCTCATGAGTCACAATGAGTATGTTCCAAACCTCAAATGCGGATTTGCAATAATTATGCGTGCTAAATCATCCTCATTTAATGCTTGGGTCAATGCATACTGGGCTCTAGCATTGGCCTCATAATCCTTGGAAGTATCCTCGGACCATGTGCTCTCATCACTAGTGGGTTCAATGAAATCTTTGGTTATAGCCCTAGCTACCCTAACTCCTAGGGATTTAAGGAAGAGATTCATTTTCACCTTCCAAATGGGGAAGTTTAAACCATCAAACTTGGGTGGGGACTTGATGCTTGAAAAGTCTAGAGAATGCCATGTATGATGAATAAATGCACAATATATATGAATGCAACAAATGAATATAGCCAAATATATGGATCTCCCTAAGGTTGTTAGACCAAATACTAGGGTTAGGCTCTGATACCAATTGAAATCACCTAGAGGGGGGGTGAATAGGTGATGGCTATATGAATTATGGCAATAATACGGAATTTAAAATTTAACACACTAATAGCACAAATATAGACTTGCAATAAATAGAACAATAAAGGTGCAAGAATTAAAAGGAGTAGAGTTGAGAGAAAATTCGAGCAAACGCAAACGCAAGGATGTGTTTTCGAGGTTCGAGCCACGCTCTACGTCCCCGCCTTCACACTTGAAGGATTTGCACTACTATCGTTGATCCCACCGGATCGCCAATACAAGGACAACTTGTCCCTACACTTGTGATGCCGCAACACCACCAAGCTCACTAGCTCCCTTGAGGCCGATGCCTCAACAACTTCACTCAATAAGAAAGGTGATCACACTTGATCAAAATAACTCACTTGCACAATCCTAGAACCAATGATATAGATGTAGAGCTTGGGATTGTGGTGTGCAAAAACTATAGAGAAGGTAGAGGAATAGGCTACAAGTTGGGTGTTGGGAATTTAGGCTTTGAAAAATCTTTTGTAAAAGAAAGGAATTGAAATTCTTTGTAAAGCTCTTGTGAAATCTTTTGGAATTATTTTGCAATGGTTGTCTTATCAATATAAAGGTGACCCTCTATTTATAGGGGTCAAAAATAGCCTCACAAAATCGTTGGTATCAAATCAAAAGAGAATTAGCCAGAAAAAATAGCTGTTGGAACTGTCAGAAAATCTGACAGTAGTCGGTCGACCGGGTCGGTCGACCGCCAACGGTCAAAAATCTGACCGTTGGGGCTCTGCGGTCGACCGGGTCGGTCGACCGAAAAATCCTGTGAACACAAATGTGCCTCGGTCGACCGGGGCGGTCGACTGATATACACATGCACAGTTTGTGCACATCGGTCGACCGGGCCGGTCGACGGTTACTGTAAGTTCTGAAAAATCAGAACTTCCAGAACCAGAAATTGGGTTTGGTTTTAGGTCTTGGGTTAATTTTTGAAACTTGTAAAAACATAGAGTATGAGCATATGTCATACTTCTATCATGTTAAAATAGTTTGATAAAAATCCTTTTGATAAAAACGTTTTTCCATAAAAATGTTTTTCCAAAACTATTGTCTTTCTAAAAAGCTTATTTCCAAACATGTTCACTTTAAAACTAAGTTAGAAATGGAAATTGAAAATCTTTTTGAAGCCATGAACCTAACTAAAGGTGTGTGTGTGTGATAATCCCATAGCTCTACTTCTAATATCTAGCTTTGACAAAATATCTAAAATAAAAATAAAAAATACAAATCTTGTTTTCTTCATAGTCTATGCTAGTTCTTTTTCTTCGTAGTCTTGACTCGTTCTTTACTTCAATATCTTATTCCCGAAGCTTCCTATTGTGCTTTAGCTTGGGAATGCAAATCTTGGGCGAACTCCAAACGTGTGAGTCTTTAAGTGGAGTCGTCAAAACCTGTTCTTGAACCTGAAATTCTTTTAAACAAAATTATTAAATACATAACTAAATATGTTTTGTTATCATCAAATAACTGGGATAATGGCCTTTGGGCCAACAATGTAGTTATAGTACTAATGATCTTGTATTTTATGAGTTTCAGATATTTGATCAAGATCTTGGTAGGTGTTAGCTTAAACAAAGGAGTTTTGGAATAACAACAAAACAATGCATAAGCTTGTAAAAGATACCAATTATCATTTATAACTAAATCAAGCTTAGCATAAACAGTTTGTACTTTAAAACATGTATAGATATTATAAAACAAGTACAATCTTAATCATATATATGTATGTATGAAAATAGAAATATCACTTGAGATTTGAAGCATACATATATAAGAAAATAAATATGAGTATACAAAAATCAATATTCATGATAATCTAGTGTATAACTCATAACTATCCACCATTATCATGCACATGTTAAAGAGATATTCATATTAGGCATACAAGGCATGGTCGCCCATCCAACCACCCTTGAAAAGTAGGGTTACCAAAAATAAGATTTGAAAAATAGTTCTAGATTGAAAACACTAGCAAATGAAGAATAAATAACTAGTTTAAAATAGTTTTTAAAACTATTTAAAGATCCTTTAAAACGTGAAACCAAATCATGTATCCATGAAACATGTATATTATATAAGAGTTGATACTCAAAATACATAAAGCTCGTAAATTCTCATGAAAATAAATACATGAGTAAACATAAAGGTGAGTGTACAAGAGTCATGTAATCGACATATGCAAGGAGATACCATGTAGATGACCAAGAGGGGGTAAATAGGTGACTAGCTAATCTAATGCCAAACAAGGCAGAATAAAAACTATTTTGCATACTAAAACTACACACACCGTATAACTAAAGAGTGAATCCGAATTTTCAGTGAAGGGCTTTGGTCTTCTCCTTAAGATTCCTCTAAATTAAGAGTTGAGGTGTTACTATAGCTCTCTTGTTTTAATGCTAGTGTGACCACAATATCAAGCATGCAATGAATATACAATGAAAGCAATGCTAGATATTAAACAACCCAAGCAAGTATATCAATTAGCATAATTATATATCAAGCATATAAAGATAATAACAATGAAAGCAAGTAAGATATAAACACAAGTGAGTTGAGAGAGAGAGAGAGAGATGAGCAATCGCAAACACGGGAGAATTATTTCAAGGTTCAAGCCACTTGCTCTACGTCTCCGCCTTCCCCACTATGAAGGATTTTCACTATAACTATCCCGCAAGACACTTGGTGCCGCAACACCTACAACGACCTCCCTCAAGAACTCTTGGACCCGAAAGTCCCTCACTTGTTTCTGTTGGCCTAGAGGCCTTCCACTCTAATTTTGATGATGATTAACTCATGTAGTTATGTGTACTAATAATCTTGTGACTTTAGTTTCAGATCATTAATCAAGTTATTAGTAGGTGATTAGCTTCAACAAGATGATTTGGAAGCTTTCACATGTTGATTCAAGAGCCGAGCGTCAAAGATCATATATAGCACTTGCTCGGTGGATCAAGGTGTTTTGGATCGAGTCGGCTTGGAGATTGCGCTCTACAAGAAGGCATCGGTACCATAGTTTAGGTTTGTATTTAGATCCAAATTGTAAAGATTAGAATAGTATGATATGCTCAAGTTCACAACACACACGTTTCATGTTTTGAATATTGGTTTTCGGTTTTTCGGTTTTAGGTTTAACCAATCTTGGTTTTCATGAATTATCAAAACAAGTTTACATGGTTTAATGTATATATGATTTGTTCTATATACATGCATGCTTCAACTACTTAGACAAACTTATTTTGATATACCTATTCATGTGTTTTAGGTTTTGTGTTTTAACAAAACTTATTTTTGGAATTAATGACAAAAACATGAATATATATTTGTTTCATGTATATTGGATTTCTATCCATATGCATCATGCTTCAAAGTGTTTAAATATCATGTTTTTGTATTTGGAAGAGTTTTAGACAAAACGTATTTTCTATTCAAAATCAAAGTTTTAGAAAATACAGTTTCCGGTTTTTGGTAAAAATGATAAGACACAAAAATAGTTCATATTGATTGATATTTGAGCTAAACTTTTTACCACATGTTATATATCAATGCTAAATGATAAAACTATTTTGGAGATTTTTAGAAAGAGATAAAATAATTTTTAAACATGTTTTTAACCCAGTTTTCTATTCCAGGCTTCAACCAGTCGACTAGTCTTCTGACCAAGTCGACTTGGCTGAAGTCGGTCGACCGGGTCGGTCGACCGACGTGCACAGATTTGTGCACGTTTGGCAGACACTGGACGGTCGACCGTCCGGGTCGACCGGATCTGAGAGCAGAGCTCTCTGTTTGTTTGGGTCGACCGGGGCGGTCGACCGGTAGCTGCCAATGGGCAGAATTTGACCGTTGGACGGTCGACCGGCCGGTCAACCGGCAGTGTATTTCTGGCATTTTCTGCTGCCAACGGCTATATTTTTCTGGGGGCTATAAATACCCCATTGGAAAGAGTTTTCTCTAAGAATTTTTGTGCGAATTTTTCCCTACTCGCTGGTGTTTTCACAGCAATCAAAAGAAGTTTTTGGATTCAAATTGAACAATCTATTTGGTGTTTTTGCTAGGGTTTGGAAAATCAAAGAAAAGGGTTTTTGGGAAAAAGAGTTTTGATTCATCTTCTATATCTTGGTTTCAGTTTTTCCCAAGGATTTTTCTTTGTGATTTTGATTTCCATTCCATTGATTTTCTCCACACTTGAGCAACATCTACTTTCTTATTCTATAGGATCTTTGTGTGGGAGAAAGAAATTGTTTGTGGTTGTTGTTTAGACCACCAAGTTAAAAACCCAATCTTTGCTTTGTGCCTTGCCCTCATTGTGTTGAGGAAGTTGTGCATTTGGGTTGTATCCCTCAAGTTGTGAGGTGATCCTTGTGTTTGCTTTGTGCTAATCCCTCGGGTTGTGAGGTGATTGTTTTGTTGGATTGGAGCTTGCCTCAAGAAGGAGGTTGTGGTTGTAAAGAGAGGAGTTGGGTACTCCTTGTGAGAGTTCTTTGTGGACTAGCTAGTGGATTAGAAATCCTTCGTGTGTCGAAGGCGGGGATGCAGAGCTGGGTGCTCGAACCTCGTAACATATCTTGTTGTTTGCGCTTGATCCATTGACTCTCTCTCTATCTCTCTCTTTACTTTGTGCCTTGCATCTATTCATATTGTGCATTCATAATTGCTTGGCTTGGTTGTGTGTGCATCATTTGTTGATTGCACTTGAGTGTATTGCATTAAGTTTTTAAATTCCGCATTGAGTTCATTAGATTAGCATAATCACCTATTCACCCCCCCTCTAGGTGATCTTTTAATTGGTATCAGAGCTAGTGCTCCTGATATTTAGGTTTAACCACCTAGGAGTGAGATATTGGTTTGCTAATCTTCATTTGCATTGTTCATTTGCACTCATTTAGTTTGCTCTCATGGATAGCCCTCCTATGTTTGACCATATTAGACTTGATGCTTGGAAGGCCAATATGAGTAGCCATTTGAAAAGACTAGGACATCTAGTTTATCAAGCCTCCACTATGGAATCATTCCCTAATAGTAGCAAGCATAAAAAGGCTAATGTATTAGCACTTAGAGCACTTAGAGCATCTCTTAGTGAACATCTTTTACCGGTGTTTGATCGTTATGACTCGGCTTTTGCAGTTTGGAGCTTATTGACGTCTCCCGAGCTTCCAAGGATTATCAACAAGATGTGGAGATCTAAGAGAGAAGAGTCCGAAGAGCGTTGCCTCATGGTCCAAGGGAATAACTCCCTTGAGGTACAATCGGATTCTCAAATAGATGATAGCTCTAGTTCCTATTGCCATGATTGTTTTGAAGTTTAAACATTGAATTAGAACTTGCTCAAAAGCTTGAAAATTTATTGGAAAAACACAATCTTTGAAAGAGGACAACCTTATTTTGAAAAATGAATTAAAGGATTTGTGTTCTAATTTTGAATTGGTTTTGCAAGAAAAGGAAGAGATTACTAGTGAACATGACTCACTAAGATCTCAACTAGACCTTGCCCTTAATGAGATTGAAGTTTTGAAAAACAAAAATGATTGTGATGATGTTGTGAAAAACAATGAGGTTTTATCTTCTAAATTGGATTTTGTTTTAAAAGATAACCTTGTTTTGAAAAATAAAATTGATTCAATTACAAAAGAATTGAATTTGGTTTTGAAGAAAAATGAATCTTTGAAAATTGAAATTGATTCTCATGTGTGCCATGCTTATAGCTTCTTCTTCTTCTTGCACACCTATTGCATGCTCCACTTTATCTTCCTCTATTGAAAATGATATAAATATTTTGAAGAAAAGTGTTGAATGTTTGGGCTCCACTTTGAGCCAATGCACATTGAATCATTCACGTTTGGAAACCTTGGTTCGCAAGAAACAAGGTCCATCTTTGCATGCACACTCTACACGGCATACACGTGCTTCCCACGGTCACCGCTATCACACGTATGCTCATGTGTACACTTGTACACATTGTGGTCGAAAAGGCCACCTTGCTAGATTTTGTTATGATCGTGTTTATTATGAAAATTTAGCAACAAATCTTGTTTGGGTTAGAAAAGATACTAACCCCCGAGGACTCAAAAGGAAATGGGTACCAAGAACCACCTCCTGGACTTTTGATGTAGGTGAGAGCTCTCGCATCACGTGAGAGTATTGGTGCTTTGAGGTGGATGCATTCTAAGCTTAAAAGAGAACCATTTGGATGCTTCACTCTCAAGGGGATTTGGTGGGAGGACCACCGTGGTTTGGAGAACTAGAGATGCACCTTCATCGGTTTTGGTATCATTCTCTAACTCCCGTTTTTATTATGCTTGTCTTTCATGTTCATCAATTTATAGCATGCCATGGTTTATTGTTCATTATGCTCATGTCATGTTGATTAGATTAGTGTTATACATGTTTAGTTACTTGAGCACTCATGTTTTATATGGATCTATACTTAGTGTTCTCACCTTGATGTATGTCCTAGATCTAATGCACATGCATATATATAATGATCATATGGATGTTTATGATGTTTGTTTTTATGACCCATGTTTTGTTTAGTTTGTTGAATTCCATGATTATTAGATTATTGACTTGCATATATAGTTTTGAGATCACTCTTGTTTATATGGACCCATATGTTGTGTTCTCACTAATTGTTTAGCTATTATGTATTTCATGATTCTAATAGCATGAGGATTTTCTTCATGATCATTTTTATGTCTTTCATGTTGATTTATATCCCTTTTATGCTTCATGATTTGAATATGCGTTTAGATGTTAGTTTTCATTAAGACTAGGATTTATACTTGTACATATAGTGGGCTACAAATAAATCTTTATATATGTTTGTGCTTGAATGCCTATTTGTGCCCATTAGATGTGCTAGTATAGTCTAGTTTTGATGATTCATACATTTTAACCTATATTCCTATTTTTGAATTTGTTTTATGTGTATGAGTTTTTCATTTCATATGTTTATTTTGCCAAACCTTAAGATATACATGTATACCCTTTGAGTCATTTGCCTTTCATGCAAATCTATATATATGGACTCAATTGTGTTTAGGGATATGTATGTATACTTATTGTGTTGACAATTCATACATATACCTTGAAATGAAATTAGTTTTGGTTGATTTCGTGTTCATTTGTTTAACTTCATGTATATGTCTATCTTGTCCAAACTATTGATTATACATGTACATCCTTGAGCCACGTGCCTTCATGCATATACTTTTGTGGACTCATTGTGTTTAGGATATGTATGTATACTTTAGTTTGTACATGACATACATATGCCTTGAAGTTTAAATCGTTTGGATGAATTTCATGTTTGCTAGGTGATTTCACATTTATAATGAATTTCATGTTTTTAAGATGATTTCAATTGGTGATTTCACATCTTAGATGAATTTCTATTGGCAATGAAAATCTAGTTTTCAAGATTTCATGTTTTCAAGCAATTTTATATGAGCTTAATTGAATATTTTCATGTTGATATGTGTCACATTATACTTGTACACTCACTTTGTTATTTTACTCATGATTTGTTTTCATGAGACTATGATATGGGCTTTATGGACTTGAGTGTCTAGTGATCATGTGATTTACATGTGTTTCATGAAAAATAATTTTGTTTTATTCCTTACTTGAAGGATTTCGTACTAGTTTTAAAAGTTTTTCCTATAACTAGTTCGTATTCTTCACTATGGTAGAGATTTTCAAACATACTACATTTTCAAATCTATTTTTGAAAACCCCTACCTTCTATGGGAGGATGGATGGGAGATCATGTTCATACATGCTTTAAAATGAAAATCATTTAAAACTTGAACCATGATTAGGAGGCTAGGTAATATGAGATATACATTTGATATTATTGTTATTTCAATTGGTATCATTGAATTCTTTCAATTGATATCAATCTTGACATTTCTTGTATACTCATATATATTTTGTATGTATGTATGCTTCATTTCAAAAAAATATCAATTGGTATCTATTTTCCATACATATATATGTTTGTTTCAATTTTCTTTTAACAATGCTTAGGCTTGTTAAAATAAAAGTGAACATTGTTTTAGTTTGTATTTCATAAAGGGGAGAAAATTTGATTTTGTCTTTCAATTGGTAATTGATTCCCACTCCCTTACTTTATGATTGAAAATTCAAATTTGGTATCATATGTTCAAAATGAAAAATATTTACAATTGGTATCAAAATGTTTATTTAAACATTCAAGATTTATTATGTTTAATTTCAATTGGTATCAAGATTATCATGTGCTTTGCTTAAAATTGGTATCAATATTTTTGTTTGTTTCTTTTCAATTGGTACCTTAATTGATTGTCACCCCTAATTGGTCTTGTTTTTGTTTTAGACAAAAAGGGAAAATATCATTTTTATTGATTCGTTGTTTCGAACAAAAAGGGGAGAAAAATTTATGAATTTAATTTTGTTTTTACCCCTTATTGAATATTGATTCTTTGTATTAAAAAGAGAGAAGATTTTGTTTTGATTTGGTTTGTACCCTTTGTTGATGATTGACAAAAAGGGGGAGAAGTATTTTGGTTTATATATGCATGTTTATGTTTTTGCATATATTAAGTTTAATTTAGTTTAATTTTAATTGATATCTAGAGCATGTTTTGTAATTGGATGTTTTGTAATTGGTATCTAGAGCATGTTTTGTTTTAAACATTTCATTGGTATCTAGAACCTTTTACTGTTTATGCATATATATGCATGTTTCATGTTTCATGTTTGATATTCATTGCACACATTATTTATTGTTTATTTGTTTATGCATGAGTTAAGGGGGAGTTTCTTTGAAGCTTAACTTTAATCCATGCATATATAACTCCATGAGTTTTGTCATCATCAAAAAGGGGGAGATTGTTGGCCCAGAGGCCTTCCACTCTAGTTTTGATGATCATTAACTCATGTAGTTATGTGTACTAATAATCTTGTGACTTTAGTTTCAGATCATTAATCAAGTTATTAGTAGGTGATTAGCTTCAGCAAGATGATTTGGAAGTTTCACATGTTGATTCAAGAGCCCGAGCGTCAAAGATCATATATAGCACTTGCTCGGTGGATCAAGGTGTTTTGGATCGAGTCGGCTTGGAGATTGCGCTCTACGAGAAGACATCGGTACCATAGTTTAGGTTTGTATTTAGATCCAAATTGTAAAGATTAGAATAGTATGATATGCTCAAGTTCACAACACACACGTTTCATGTTTTGAATATTGGTTTTCGGTTTTTCGGTTTTAGGTTTAACCAATCTTGGTTTTCATGAATTATCAAAACAAGTTTACATGGTTTAATGTATATATGATTTGTTCTATATACATGCATGCTTCAACTACTTAGACAAACTTATTTTGATATACCTATTCATGTGTTTTAGGTTTTGTGTTTTAACAAAACTTATTTTTGGAATTAATGACAAAAACATGAATATATATTTGTTTCATGTATATTGGATTTCTATCCATATGCATCATGCTTCAAAGTGTTTAAATATCATGTTTTTGTATTTGGAAGAGTTTTAGACAAAACGTATTTTCTATTCAAAATCAAAGTTTTAGAAAATACAGTTTCCGGTTTTTGGTAAAAATGATAAGACACAAAAATAGTTCATATTGATTGATATTTGAGCTAAACTTTTTACCACATGTTTATATATCAATGCTAAATGATAAAACTATTTTTGGAGATTTTTAGAAAAGATAAAAGAATTTTTAAACATGTTTTAACCCAGTTTTCTGTTCCAGGCTTCAACCAGTCGACTAGTCTTCTGACCAAGTCGACTTGGCTGAAGTCGGTCGACCGGGTCGGTCGACCGACGTGCACAGATTTGTGCACGTTAGGCAGACACTGGACGGTCGACCGTCCGGGTCGACTGGGTCTGAGAGCAGAGCTCTCTGTTTGTTTGGGTCGGCCGGGGCGGTCGACCGGTAGCTGCCAACGGGCAGAATTTGACCGTTGGCCGGTCGACTGGCAGTGTATTTCTGGCATTTTCTGCTGCCAACGGCTATATTTTTCTGGGGGCTATAAATACCCCATTGGAAAGAGTTTTTCTCTAAGAATTTTTTTGCGAATTTTTCCCTACTCTCTGGAGTTTTCACAGCAATCAAAAGAAGTTTTTGGATTCAAATTGAACAATCTATTTGGTGTTTTTGCTAGGGTTTGGAAAATCAAAGAAAAGGGTTTTTGGAAAAAGAGTTTTGATTCATCTTCTATATCTTGGTTTTAGTTTTTCTCAAGATTTTTCTTTGTGATTTTTATTTCCATTCCATTGGTTTTCTCCACACTTGAGCAACATCTACTTTCTTATTCTATAGGAACTTTGTGTGGGAGAAAGAAATTGTTGTGGTTGTTGTTTAGACCACCAAGTTAAAAACCCAATCTTTGCTTTGTGCCTTACCCTCATTGTGCTGAGGAAGTTGTGCATTTGGGTTGTATCCCTCAAGTTGTGAGGTGATCCTTGTGTTTGCTTTGTGCTAATCCTTTGGGTTGTGAGGTGATTTTTGTTGGATTGGAGCTTGCCTCAAGAAGGAGGTTGTGGTTGTAAAGAGAGGAGTTGGGTACTCCTTGTGAGAGTTCTTTGTGGACTAGCTAGTGGATTAGAAATCCTTCGTGTGTCGAAGGCGAGGATGTAAAGCTGGGTGCTCGAACCTCGTAACATATCTTGTTGTTTGCGCTTGATCCATTGACTCTCTCTCTCTCTCTCTCTCTTTACTTTGTGCCTTGCATCTATTCATATTGTGCATTCATAATTGCTTGGCTTGGTTTTGTGTGCATCATTTGTTGATTGCACTTGAGTGTATTGCATTAAGTTTTTAAATTTCGCATTGAGTTCATTAGATTAGCATAATCACCTATTCACCCCCCCTCTAGGTGATCTTTTAGTTTCCACAAGAACAACACCGCGAACTTTCAAGCTCGCCGAGGCCGCAACCTCTACAACTTTCTCAAATACAAGGGGTGTAACACTTATAATCACTTCTCTTGATCACAAAAAAAAAACTCTCTCACATACAAGGATTCTATAGGATAGATATGACAATGGATAGCTCAAACTTGTGTGAGAAAAACTAGATAGAATTTGTGATGAAAAACACAAGAAATTCTTTTGAAACGCAAGAGATACACTCTTGATAAACTCTCTTTTAATATGAAATGAAGCTCTAAAAATAAGTTGAAAAACTTCTGTGAATAATAGGAAACTAGCTCTTAAAAACTTCTCCAAAAATCTTATTTAAAACTGGCCAAAACAACCCATTTTTATAGAGTTCAAAAACTAGTCGTTGAGGCTCAGAACACATCAATTATAACCTGTTAGTCGACCAGGCGGTCGATCGCCCAACGATCATAAAATGACCGTTAGGTTAGCGGTCGACTAGGCGGTCAACCGTCCCCAAGGCAAACAGCCTATCGGTCGACCGTGACAAAAACCAGAGAACAGAGCTCTTTGATCGTTCAATCGCTCGGTCGACCGGGCCACATCCGGAGAGCAGAGATCGCTCGGTCGACTGGGGCCACATCTAGAGAGCAAGCTCTATGGATCGGTCGACTGAACAGTTGACCGCTAAAGCATGTGCACATATGTGCACGTCAGTCAACCAGTCGACAGAGCTCGGCTTCGGTCGATCGATTGGTTGACCGCCAGCAGCCCAGATTAGGGTTTTAAAAATAGAAATTTTGATTTGTAAAAACCCTTAAAAATTCTATTTAAATCACATAAATTCTACAAAATAGGTTCATTGAAATACTTTGAAGTGAAAATAAGTGTGATAAAAAATCAACAGATATTACAAACATGTTGAATTATTTTTAATGTAAAAAATTAAGGCTTAAACTAAAATCGTATTTTTCAAAGACCAACTTTTAAAATGAAAAACGATTTTTTCAAAACTTGTTCAAATACAAAAACAAGATATTTAAATACATTTGAAGTATAGTGTGTATGGAAATGATCCAATACACATAGAGAGTGAAATATACTTTTTTAATAATAAGCTCAAAATAAGTTTTGATAAATACAAAACTTGAAACCATGAACTAGAAACATCAAAATAAGTTTTTAGACAATTTGAAGTAATAATGTACATGAATGAAATCCAATACATATATAAACCATGTAAACTTGTTTTGATGAAATCTATTCATGAAACCAAAACTAAAACATAAAACTATTTGTTATACAACGATATATAAATTTTGTGTGTGTGTAAGAGCTTGAGCAATCCACAACTAATCTATCTTTATATTTTATCTAAAACAAAAATCTTAAAACTTACAAATAAAGACTCAAGTCTTGAAAATCTTCTCTTGAAAATCTTCTCTTCTTCTTGACTTGATCCAAACTTGATCTATGAGCTAGACTCCTCTTTGAGTACTTGATGCGATTTTGAAGCGCGAGCTTTTGAATCTACACGTGTTAGCTTCAACACTTGACTTCGAATCTTTTGTTGAAGCTAAACACCGACTAAGATCTTGATAAATATCTGAAATTTATTAAACACAAGATCATTAGTACTATAACTATATGAGTTAATCATCATCAAAACTAGAGTGATAGGCCTTTGGGCCAACACGGAGTCTGGTCTGAATGCACCCCGCCATCGTCAGGAGAAGGGCGATAACCCGACCAAATGCTAGTAGAACAGTTGGGTATACCACATCAGCCACTGTAACCTCATGGCGGAGTGTCGGCACAACACACCGCTTCAACTACAACATTAGGAATCCAGCTAACAGGGCCTTGTTGGAATGGGATTCTTGACCTGATGATGAAACCTTTCAAAGACTGTGCCCGGTCTGAAAGTATTCTTAACAGACTCCGTGGTATACGAAGGATGTTGAAGCATTGATCCTCCCCTTAATTTCTGCATCAGTGCTTGGGGCTAAGCGGGTCAATTGGTCACCCTTGTCTCCCAACCCATTGAAGAGATAATTTGCCAAAGCCATTTGCTTGACTCCTCCGGACCTCCAACCGGTGATCTCAACGCAAATATGGAAGTGACATAATACTTCCCAATATGTTGCGATACCAGGGGAGCACTATACTCCATCAAGTGTAGTTCTTTGGCTGACAGGACATATTCTTCGTACGGAATGTCCCCCATCACTAACCCAAAGACTTCGTACATCTCATGAAGAGCTAGCCCCATCTCCCTGACCAGGGAGAAGAATGTACATGTCCCCAGATTATAACGCTCCAGCATGGCAAAGAAGTGATGGCTGCATGGCAGGATGCCATACTAAACAACTCAGACCACAGTATAAAGGCCGGTCTGTAGTAGTTCATCCTTCAAATCTTCAAGGACGACGCCAACCATCTTGGACCACTAATACTTGTCCAAAGAATGGACCGATCCCAATGCTTGGAAATCGCCCGGTGGGAAGTCACCTTTAACGTCCATGAATTGGTTAATGAACATGAACGCCTGATGGGGAGTCTCACCTGCAGGGTACTCTACCTCTAAGGAACCAGGCAATAATCTGACGACATTCTTGTCATGATCCACCGAGACTGCTGTGTGTTAACAGATCTGCCTAAGAGAAGCTTCAGATTGTTCCTCTATCAGATCCCACTCCATCGATCGGTGAAGAGATAGCAGCTGGTTGAACGATAAGGAGAACATCCTTTCCATGTCTGGGGAAAGAAGCGATGCTCCCCAAGCCGACGTAGTCATTTGTAACTGCCATCAAGCATCAATTTCACATCCTCATCGATAGAGTCCCCAAACAAAAAATCCAACTTCTTCAATAATGAACGGACCTTGAATTCAAGCTCCCGTCCGTAATAAGTTCCAAAGAATTTGCGAGCTTGCCTAGCTCAACTTGGCTCACCATTCTCGACTCTTTCTAGTAAAAACTGACACAGTCTTGTTAAGCTTGGAGATGACATTCGGATGTGGTTCACCTGCATACCCAAGATGGCGCCTCTTCGCCATAGGAATCGAGGAATACATCACTACAAGCAAAGTAGAACACAATATCAATACTCTAAAAAAACAGTGAAACTACACTATTGGAGTTCAAATGCGAGGCTCAACACACGAGACCCGCGTCCTATGACCAAAACACGAGCCTTACATGAAGCCAGCATCCAGACTCCATACTTAAAAAAAAATTTCTAAGTCTACAGACTCAAACGCGAGTCACACAAATGAGACTCATGTTCAGAAGTCTCAAGAAGCGAAGTCTATTAGAGCCGCGTTAAATTCACAGACGTGAAGGTAGGATTGACAAAGCAAAGAAATGCCAAGATACGCCAGCTTCGCGGTCTGCTCATCAACATGAAAATTGCATTCATAAATCAAACGCGGACCAGTAAGATTCGCGTCTACTGATCAACTTCAAAAAAAAATTTTGAAACATCAAAGAGAGGTTAAGAGAACAGGGCCTCTTCGTGTTCTCAATGGCGAAACCATTTGAAGACTTTTTTTCCTGAAACGGGGGCTTCTTGAGGAGGAACACCACCCATTTGAGGCTCAGCAGTGGCAGCGCTCGAAGAGATAGCGATAATCTTAACTTTTTGGTCCATGAGCATGGTGAAAATCTTTGAAGAGATTGAAAAAAGCTCAGAGCTTTATGGGTTTTGAGAAAGCACAAGAGTTTTAGATGCGGGTCTGGTCGAAGATGATGAACAATGAAAGTGAATTGACTGTTGAAAGACCCGGGTCTTTTATAGGCCTTCTAACAGTCGAGATACGCGGCGCGTATCTCGTTCTCAATCAGAGCCAGACATGCATCCCAAGTGGCGCCTGCGTTCGCGCCTCGAAGCATCTAACATTTTCGCGTTCCAAGAGCCGCGTCTCGATGAGGGTCGTGTCTCAATGGCAATTGAGGGCTATGTCCTAATATCAACCAAGATCCGTGTCTCTTCAGCATTGAGAATCGCGTCTCCACAACAATCAAGAGTCGCGTCTCAACTCTCACTGAATTTCGCGTCTCCACTTGATCAGTGTGACAACCGCGTCTGTGAGGGCTGCATTCTCTCACACACAAGGAGTATGTCCTTATTTCTGCAATCAGTTCAACAGTACACTAGTAAGAGCAATCGACAATTCCACCAGTTCAACAGTACACTGATAAGCAAACCAAAGCTAATAACAAGTGCTAGACTGAGTTTTTAAGACACTTGTGATGATCTTTCTTGAAGGCTTTAAGTAGTTCAATAGTACACTCATAAAGACCACAATTCAGATAAAATCAAGCTTAGAGCATCTCAAAAGATTGTCAGTCCAATCATGGGAGGCCCAAATTCAACCAAAGTCCAAAATACTTTGAAATTCATCCCAGTCACCACGGAGTATCGAAAACTTTGAAGGAGATTATGTAGACTGTCTAAAAAACACCAGGGATAAGTCATCAGACGCGAGCCTCACTTCAACGCGAAGGTCACAATTTGAACTAAATTGCAGACCTTGCATCTCAAGAAACTTAGAGACTTCAGATGCAGGCCTGAGTAAGCCTGCATTTGACGCGAATCTGAGTAACTCCGCATCCCGACCAACGCGAGTCTGAGCTACTCCTCTTTCAACGTTAAGCGCGAGTTTGAGCAACTTGGCGCTCCACTTCAGACGCAGGTCTGAGAAATCCTACATCTTACTTAAGACGTGGGTCTGAGAAACCCTGCATCTCACTTCAAATGCGAGTCTGAGCAAGTCCGCGTGTGCAACAAGCAATGTGAGGTCCGCTTTCAGCGCGAGACCAGTGTTTCTGTTGTAGCATATCCCCATTACTGGGTCAGTTAACTCCCACATAATGGAAGAGTTAATCCCCATTATGGAGGGATTTTAGGGTACAATAATACCCAATGACTCCCTATAAATAGCCTGAGTTGCTATAAAAAAGGGGACGGCTTCTTTGGAATCAAGAGAACTTCTTTGAATCTAGGCTCTTTTTGAATCCAAAGAGAGTACTTTTGAAGAAAATGAGAAAAGGAAGTAGTAGTGGACTCTAAATACTTCGCGTGTTAAAAACAGAGTTCCTCTTTGATTAGTCTTCGAAAGTATCATGAAGAGAAGATAGACAGTCGGGCAGTCAATGGAGAACAAAAATCACTCTCCACTGCCACTCAAAGATTCCAGCTTTAAACAAAGAGGAGAACCGAGTCTTCTCTCCTCTTTTGTAATCAGAATCGTTCCGCTGTAATTTTTCAGCCACTCAAAGAAATCTTACACCAACCAAGGCGTTTTTCCAACCAAACAATGTCATCACACATAAATTGTCCGACCCTGTCATCCTCAAATAAGTGGGCAGGTAGAGGTCTTTAATCAACAAATAAAACTTATTTTGAAGAAAACTGTGAGTCAAAACCGGAAATACTAGTCCACCAAGCTCGTATATGCAATATAGGCCTACCGGACCGCTTTCAAAATAATTTTAGGTATGTCCACTTATAGGCTGGCTTTTGGTAAGGCATGCCGCCTACCAGTTGGAAAGATATCTAAGTGAAGTAAGAGAATGTAAAAGTCCTAATTTTGATATTCTTCATTATTAGAAAGTTAATAGTGGAAGGTTTCCCATCCTCTCTAAAATGGCATGTGATGGGTTCCTATCTCTACGGTGGCTTCCGAATCCCCATTTAGTACCGGTGGGCGAGTCCTTGATCTATTTAGGAGCTCCTTGACTCCTAAAATTATACAATGTCTTATTTGTACCGCGGATTGGCTGGCTATCATGACAACACAAAAGAAGACAAGTGTTGAGGAAGATTTGGATGAACTTGAGAAGTTGGACATAGATATGCATTTATATATAATGAAATCTCTTTAAATTTTGATTTTCTTTTATATTATATGCTAACATTATTTTGATTATATTTTATTTTATCTTTATCTTTTTCAGATTTAGAGAAACTTGCAATTCAGCCCACAGTGACAGACCTGTGATTCAGTGCACTAAGTACTTGTGCGGGTGGGTGTATGCACTAAGTACCATGGATATTTAACTAGAGATAATTATGATGTATGATGCATTATTCTTTCCTTCCTCTATTATTGTCAATTCTGTATTCTTGGGATACGTTTAGTTGGCTAATAAATGCTCGGTCCCCATATCTGTTTCCTGTACAAGGATTAAGTTCGGGGCATGGCTTTAATATCAATTGAAAGATTTGAGAGACCATCTCAAAAGACTAGCCTTCTAGTTGAAGTTACCCAAAGACTTATATACTCAAGACTATTCTTAAGTCTAGCCGATGTGGGACTATTTGTTCGACCCAAATCCCAACAGTTTTCTCTCTTGTTCGACTTTTCATAGTTTTGGTTGTTGCTTCTGGTTTTGCTAGGCCTCTTGTCGATAGAATTGATGTTGAAGATAGATTAAGTCAGTATCTTTATCGTCCTGCAGCAGTTAGCACGTAAGTTATATATTATTGGTTACATCGTTATTCTTTGCAATGGATTTTATAGTTTCATGACAGAAAGCTGTGCCAATGTCCATTTTGATTTCTTTTATGGAATCCATTTTGTTTCCTACATGCATCGTCACCGTCTTAGACTCTACATACTGTAAGCATTCATGTACTAATTACTTTTAAACTGCCAAAGTACTTCAATTATTCTTGTCTATATCAGTGTATAAGTAATAGAAATTAGAGCCTTAGCATTAATAATCTTTAAAATGAATGAAAAGCCACTCTGTTTTTTCTATCTCAGTTTTATATCTGCTTGCATTGTGTTAATTTTTTCTGTTTGCTTTTGAATTTGTATATATCTAATAGCTCTATCCTTGTACTAATTTGTATACATACTGAAACAGGAGGTATTAGAAACTCCTAACGGAAAAAATCGAAATAATAACCGAAACGAGTCGGTTCAGTTCGGCTCGGTTCCTACAGTTCAGTGCGATTTTGTAAAAATTAACAAAAATCTAGCGAAACCGACCGATGCTCACCCCAGGTGTAACTATAAGCGGTTTGAAGTCAAGTCTGGTTCACGTAAAAAAGTTTAAAAACAAAACTTAGATAAAAGTAATAATAAAATATGAGATAGAAAATAACAAAGATGACATTTAGAGGCATATCTGAGACAGAAAAGAATAACTCTAAATTTTAGAAAATAAAAATATGATATAAAAAATAATAAAAGAACTGACAGGAAGAAAGGAAAAAATTAGATAGGATATAAAAGGAAATTTGAGATACAATAAAGCAAAGATAGAGAAGGGGAAAAAAATCAGAGACAGAAAAGAAAGGTTTCATCAAAAGTTTAGATTAATATATATATATATATATATATATATATATATATATATATATATATATATATATATATATATATATATGGGTTGCTGTACCTCAGCCGACGACTGAGAGAGTTTCTCAGCTGGCGGTGACGTGGCGAAATATATGCCACATATCGGTCGCAGAATGTAAGCGCCAAAATAATCAAAAAAATCTCACCTAAAGAATCGTGAATCAAATTGACGAAAATATCCCTTTTTTACTTCTAAACTAGCAAAAACTCATCCACAACCAAAATTTACCTAAAAAATTTGTAATTTACATTTTTCTTTTTAGTTGAATATATCTACAGTTATAAAATTCCTAATTCTACTACATCGAAAATATAATAGAAAAATTTGGATGAAGATAATGTGAAATAAACAGCAGAAGTGAAAAGTAAAAAACATGCTTGAAACATAAAAAACTGTTGTTTTTTATTTAATTTTTTCATTATTTTAATTCGTGTTATTTTCAACTCATATAGGTTTAATAAAAGAAACTGAAATGAATAGAAAAATGAAATTTAATGCGGGGCAACCATAAATTGATTTTTCTATTACAAATGTACAGTCTAAAAAAATAATGAAATATAATGGTTAATTTTTTCGCATTCCTTATCCACAAAAAATTCATAATAGACGAAACATTATATCGTTCAGCACATTCTGACCGTTTTACAAAGTCTGCGATCATAGTCGCAGTCATAGCATAATAAAACTTTCGAACATTGCGATCATGGTCGCAGACATAATATAATATAACTTTCAATTTTATATGACGACTGCGACACTAGTCGCATTCATAGTATAACAAAACTTTCTATCACTGTGATCATGGTCGCAGACTTAATATAATATAACTTTCAATTTTATATCACGTCTGCGACCCTAGTCGCATACCTTATTTGCATAAAAAAAAACAGACGAAACATGCTATCATTCAGCACTGTGATCTTGTTCAGCACTGCGACCACAGTCGCTATCTTTTTTCACATGCCTTATGTAACAGATTTTTGATAATTTTACAAATTAGATTAGCCATGCGACCCTGAGATCAGTCCGCGTATATCACATCTTATAAAATACTATATTAATTACTCTGGATTAAATGAAATAATTAATATTCTATCTATCGTGATACAACAACAGTCTCGAAAAAAGAGATGCACTAATATTAATCTTGATAAAGGAAAGATGTGCACCATACGTAATCTAAAATATACGCAAAACATTCTATAAAAAGTTAATTTGTACTTCACGTAATAAACCTCTGAAAAAAAAGGAACACTTCGGATTCTCCTGCCATAACACTTCAATTAAATATTTAATTTTTTTATCACTTCTTCCAATACTCAACTGTCACCTATAACAATTATTATTACTATTCATGTTCATTCACATTATTGATCTTTTTATAGTGCTTGTAACTAATATATTATCTCATATCTAAAAACTATATTTCTGCTCTTTCTTTTCAATTTGATTTCAAAACTTTCAGAAAATAATTCATTCTTGAATCATGTCTTCCCCATCTTCTTCCTCTGAACACTCAGATTTCAACTTCAATCATTCACCCACCGGTCCTCTTTCTTCAGGGTATTCTAGTGAATCTGATACCAGTCTGGACTTCACTCCTTTTGACTATCTCACTACATCAAATAATATTTTATCTGATCCTCCTCTTCATGAGGATGATGAAGTTTTCATGGGGCTTAGTGAGGAGGAAATTATTCCTCTGCCACTTGACAGAGACATGCTTGATGAAAGCATGTCCTCTGATGCTGGAGGCTCGCTTTCTTTGAGCATATCTTTAAAAGGTTCTTCTCGACACAGATCGGACGAAGAGCTTGATAGAGACGATCCATTCTGGGAGTTTATCGATGAATCAAAAAACCCTCAAAAAGGGAAAGATGATGAAGAAATAAGTGATGAACAGGAAGACGAGGAGAATGAAGACGACAAATCTGCTTATGATGGTGATGACAACGAGAATTAGGATTTCCTGATCTTCTGATATCCAACGTTATTTTGTCTTCTTTTAATAGCTTTTAATGCTCTTTTTTTTGTAAGGTTCCTTTCTGACCATATTATGTTATAAATAAAATTTACTTCTATCTGTAAAATAATCTTTCATATTTTTAAAACACATATAAAGTATACCATATAATTATTATTTCTTTATCTTATCTATGATAATGGTCGCAGTATTCATATAATAATTACGTATGAAACTGCGACAACGATCGGTGTCCAGTCCAGTTTGATCGTTTTGCATTCAATCAAGTTAAAAACAGCTACTATGGTCGCAGTCCAAAATTAAACTATATAAACAGATAATACTGCGAATATGATCGCAATCCTCTCAAATCAGTATATTTCACTGTATATTACAAATTAGAAAACTACGACTACTGTTCTTAAACACTACGACCATAGTCGCAGTCCTACTTCGCATGCAATAAATAAAAAAATTTGTAGTTTATAGGTGGCTGAGACAACAGTTACAGTGAAGAGCAAATATATAAAATCATATGTAAACTGCGACTATAGTATCAGTCCTTAGTCACCATTATTACATTTAACCTAGCAAAAAAATCATCCACAAAAATGCTGTCGTGAATACTGCGACCATCGTCGCAGTCCTTGATCGCATGCAGTATGTAAAAATAAATTTAATAGTTTATAGGCGGTTGAGACAACAGTCACAATGAAGAACAAATATATAAAATAATACGTAAACTGTGATTATAGTACAGTTCTTAGTCACCGTTATTACATTTAACCTAGCAAAAAAAACGTCCACGACATGCTCTCATTAAGCACTACGATCATAGTCGTAGTCCTTGTCCGCATTCAATATGTAAAAAAAATAATAATAATTTATACATTACATGCGAAAAAGTAAACTGCGACTATATTCAAAATCAGTAAAATTCTTACAGATCATATCATAAAAAATCTACAAATTAAATAATTGTAGACTGCGATAAAGGCGCTTTTAAAACTATTGAGAAATTAATTTATTGACCACTACGACCTTAGGCGCATTCCTAAAATATATAATATCTGCATACAAAAAATTTAAAACTATTGAGAAATTAATTTATTGACAACTACGAGCTTAGGCGCATTCCTAAAATATATAATATCTACGTAAACAAAAAAATAATAAAGAAGCATTCAAATTAGTTTCGTGATTTGATGAACTTGGTCACAGTTTGGCCGCGGTTATAAAAGATAATTGTGACAATATTGACTAACGTCAGAAATATAAAAAAATAATAAACTATACAGATCTACTATCTTTTACCGTAGGGGCATTTAGTAATTTCAACTGTTTCAATAGGCGGGGCGTCCTTTCTAGTGTGGCTAATAATGTGCCACGTCATCGCAGGCTGAGAGGGTCTCACAGCCGTCGGCTGATATACATTTCTCTCTCCCTCTCTCTCTCTCTCTCTCTCTATATATATATATATATATATATATATATATATATATATATACCCATAAGATTTTTATCATCAAAGCTTATATGTAAACATGTAGGGGGTAGCAAGATTCAACATTCTCCCACTTTTTGATGATGAAAAACAAGTATATACCCTTCCCACTCAAATAGAGAAAGATAGATTTGTGTACTTCCAAAAGGATTTGAGGCCGAATCCTTCTCACTCAAATACTAACATCCGACATTTGATTACAAGATCCACTTCATTGAAGTTGATCTATATTATTTCAAGTATCTATAAATCAAAAATCAAGTGTTTTGAATACTTTTTACCCATGCATCAAGTAGGAAAAAAACAGATGACCTAAATAGTGAGTTGATTAGTTTAACGGTGTAGAACATTTGAAACCTAGCAAAAATTAATTTTTAAGGGTCGTTAAATGTTTAGATCATAACAAAATGACCGGATCAAATTTGTATGTCTAAAGACATAGGTCTAACCAACTCACTACTTTTGGCCGCCAATTTTGTGGCGCTTGATGGATAGTAAAAAAGTATTCAAAACATTTGATTTTTTTTTATAGATAATTGAATTAATATAGATCAACTTCAATGGAGTGGATCTTGAATTCGAATGTCAGAGTGGGAAGGTTTTGGGCTAAAATCCTTTTGGAAGGACGCAAGTCTATATATATATATATATATATATATATATATATATATATATATATATATATATATATAGAGAGAGAGAGAGAGAGAGAGAGATAGACTTGTATCCTTTCAAAAGGATTTGATCCCGGATCCTTCCCACTCAAAATCAACCCTCCAACATTCGAATACAAGATCGACTCCGTTGAAGTTGATCTATACTATTTCAAGTATCTATAAACCAAAAATCAAGTGTTTTAAATACTTTTTGCCCATCCATCAAGCGACGCAAAATGGACGGCCGAAAGTAGTGAGTTGGTTAGATCTATGTCTTTAGACATACAAATCTCGATCCGGCATTTCATTATGATCTAAACATTTAAAAACCCCTATAAACTAATTTTTGTTAGATTTCAAATGTTCTACACTGTTAAACTAACCAACTCACTATTTAGGCCGTCCGTTTTCCCCTACTTGATGGATGGGCAAAAAGTATTTAAAACACTTGATTTTGGTTTATAGATACTTGAAATAGTATAGATCAACTTCAACGGAGTGGATCTTGTATTCGAATGTTGGAGGGTTGAATTTGAGTGGGAAGGATCCGGGATCAAATCCTTTTGAAAGGATACAAGTCTATATATATATATATATATATATATATATATATATATATATATATATATATATATATATATATATATATATATATATATGAATGTATGTATGTGTATATATATGTATGTATGTATATATATATATGTATGTATGTGTGTGTGTGTATGTGTGTGTGTGTATATATATATGTATGTATATATATATACATACGTATATGTATATATACATGTATATAAACACACACACACACACACACATACATACATGCATACATACATACATACATGCATATATATATATACACACAAATATATATATATATATATATATATATATATATATATATATATATATATATATATATATATATATATATGTAGTAACATATTCATTCTCCTATCACAAATGTAGCAACATATCCATTCTCCCCTTTTGGCATTAACAACAAGAAAGCAAAGAGCAATAGTTTAGCAAGATACAAAGAGAAACAGAGATAACACAAAATAGTGATTATATATAAAGCAAAAGCACATCAAAGTTTAATTACAGATAAAACAAAAACAAACTCAAACCATAGTGTTGATACATATAAAGAACTCTGAAAACATAACATGAAAATCCACACGAAATATCTAAAAACAATGCGCATGATTCCTATGTGATATGCATGTAGTCTTCAACAAGCTTGGACAACATACACCGAAGCTGGAAGGTGGAGGTGGTGGTGGTGAAAAGCTCGACTTGAAGTATTTCTTGCTGAGCAGAGTCCATTTGATCCATACATATGTTCAAATTCAAAAATTGCTCCAAACCAGACTCTGATTGTTAATAATGAATGTTTAAGTTTCCATCATAGCAGTTTGTTTAGACCTTCGAGATCTCAGCAGAGAGAGAATTATAAAAAGCAACGGTAGTAGAAAGAGTGGAAGATTGGGATACACGATGAGAACCATGAGATGAAAATATAGGTTGTGTTGGAGGTGTTTTCTATAGTTTCATTCTAAGAAGGACTGACCTATCAAAATGTTTAAACACCTTAATCACATTTATTTCGGAAACCAAGCCAATTTTGAATTTTCTAAATATATGTGTAAGGAAGGCACCATATGGAAGAGATGTAGATGGTTCCTTAACAAGGGTATTAAACATGACACATGCCCAATTTACATCAAGATTTGCCATAATAGCATAAACACATGTAGCGAGATCTCAAGAGTAATAATTGTAGATACCGGTCTTTGGACAAATATTATAATTGAAGTTTACTTTATGTCAATACCATTAACAAGGGTAGACGCAAGCACAAAGTTATCATCATCTTCATAAGTTAGTGAAAAATAGGTAAATTAGTGATGGATAATACCCTTGCTTGTGTTCAATGGAAAAGAGATCATAAAGACCAGTGTTTTGAAGATAAGAGGTCATATCATATTCCATGAATTCATTAAAATTGACAAACCTACCGGTATTATTTCTAGTTGAGAGATTCTTTGATAATCAGACTCTAATCCTAGAGTTTTCAGAAAAGCCCTAAATCAGTTGAGGAAGAAGCTATAAATTTAGCTTTCATAATCCTAGACATGATAAAAACTGAGATTAGAGATGAAATTACAGAAGTTGAAAGACTTACAACCCAAGATTTGGATCGAATTTGGAGAAACTTCTAGAGAAGAAACCTGGGGCAGTCGACTGGAGCTTCAACAGTGCCATGGAGTAAGTAAACGTAGGGTTTGAGAGTGAAAAATAGAGGAGATGGGTAAATATAAGTGAGATATATAAAAATTAATGGTTAGGATTGATTTTGGGAGAGTTTGGGTCTCAGAAAAAATTGAAATGGGTAGGGTTTTGAAGTAAAAATCCATTTTAAAAACACAGTTTTTCCGAGTTAGTCGACTAATAACATAGGCTAGTCGACTAATAACATAAATTAATCGACTTATAGGGAGCCCTAGTCAACTAAGTCAAACACCCAGAAATATCCAAATCTCTGTTTGAGATAATTAGTCGACTACTCTTTAGTCTAGTCGACTAATAAATATTATAAGTCGACTAATAAATCTATAAGTTGACTAATAAAAGAAAAAAATACTATATGAAATGCAGTCTATATGCAAATGAATTTTATATATAAGAAATTACACAAATACCCAGTTCTTTTCTAAATTTCATAAACACGTCCTCTTTTAGAGGTTTTGTGAAGATATCAGCTATTTAATTATCCGTAGATATAAAAGTTAAAAAAATATTACCTTTTAGAGCATGATCACGTAGAAAATAATGTCAAATATCAATGTGTTATGTACGTGAATGCTGAATAGGATTTTTAGATAAATGAATAGCATTTGTAGTATCACACATTATTAAAGATGTGGAACAATCAATGCCATAGTCAATTAAAGTTTGTTTCATCTACAAAACTTGAGCACATTATACACTAGCAGCGATATATTCTGCTTCTATTGTAGATAGTGATACAAATTTATTTCTTACTAAACTAAGAAACTAGTGAATGTCCCAAAAAGTGACATGTACCGCTAATGCTTTTTCTATCAGATTTACAACCAGTAAAATCAGCGTCACTATATGATATTAAATCAGAAGAGCTTGACTTTGGATAAAACATACCATAATTAAAGTTATTTTTAATGTATCTAAGATTTTTTTTATTCCTTTAAGATGTGATTCTTTAGAATTAGACTGATATCTAGCACATAAAAAAATACTAAACATTATATCTGGTCTACTAGCAGTAATATATAAGAGTGAACCAATCATACCTTGATATAATTTCTGATCTACACTCTTATCATTATCGTCTTTATCTAACATAGTAGTAGATCCCATTGGTGTTCTCTTACTACTAGAGTTGTCCATGTCAAAGCGTTTGAGTAGATCTTTTGCATATTTGCTTTGGTTGATGAATATTCCTTCATTTGTTTGATTTGCAAACCCGAGAAGAAGTTGAGTTCACTCATGTGACTCATTTCAAACTAATTCTGCATTGTTTAAGAAAACTCTTGTCAAAGAAATTTATTAGTAGAACCTAATATGATATCATCAACATATATTTGAATTAACAGTATATCTTCATTAACATGTTTAATGAAGAAAGTAGTGCCTACTTTCCCAATTACAAAACCAAAATCGAAAAGAAAACTCTTTAGTCTATCATACCAAGCACGTGGTGCTTGTTTAAGTCCATATAAAGATTTTTTTTAGTTTGAAAACATGATTAGAAAATTTTTCATTTTCAAAACCGGGAGGCTATTTTACATAGACTTCTTTTTTGATAAAGCCATTCAATAAAGCACTTTTAACATCCATTTGGTAAAGTTTAAAATTCATATAAAAAGAAAAAGCAACCAAAATGTGATTAGACTCTAGTATAGCAATAAGAGCATAAATTTCATCAAAATCAATACCTTCCTCTTAGTTATAGCCTTATGCAACCAATCTTTCTTTATTTTTCACAAATTGTCCTGATTCATTAAGTTTGTTTTTAAACACCCATTTGTTGCCAATAATAGAATGATCAAGAGTTTGTGGAATAAGATCCCATACATCATTTCTAATAAATTGATTCAACTCTTCTTACAGAGCAATAATTCAAAATCATCATTACACGCTTCTTTAATAGTTTAGGTTTAATAAAAGATAAGAAAGTAGTATGAGTGATATAATTTAACTTGGATCAAATTTGAACACCTTCTGAAATATCACCTATTACCAAATCATGAGGAATTTTTCACCTCAACAAAATCATTTGGTAATTTAGATGTTATTTCATCTTTATTGGAAGTGTCAGTATTTTCATGAGATGTAACAATCGGGGATGTAATAATATCATCATTATTAATACTTGTATCATGGGAACGTTTAGGTAATGATTCATTAAATGTAACATGCAGAGATTCTTCAATAGTAAAAATTTTTCTATTGAAAATTCTGTATGTTTTACTCCTAGTTGAATAACCAATAAAGATTCTTTTATTAGATCTAGCATCAAACTTGTCTAAATCATCTCTTGTATTCAAAATAAAACACTTGCAACCAAAAAATTTGAAATAAGATACTTTTGGAATTCTTCTAAAAAATAATTCACAACATATTTTATTTAAAAATGGTCGAATAAGAAGACGATTTAAAACATAACATGTAGTTGCAACTGATTCGCCCAAAAATATTTTGATAAGGTACTATAAACAAGTATGCTTCTAGTACATTCTTGCAATATTCATTTTGTCTTTATACTACTCCATTTTGAGGAGAAATTTTAGAAATGTAAAGTTCTGTGTAATACCAAACTTGTTACAGAAATTTGTAAAAGATTCATTCTCAAATTCTCCTTCATGATCACTTCTTAAGGTGACAATAGTAAGAGACATTTGATTTTAAATTTTCTTACAAAAATTTGCAAATTCATCAAAAGCATCATTTTTATTTTTCAAAAAATAACCCATTCAATTCGAGAATAATCATCTACGATAACAAATACATATCTACTTTTATTCAAAGATGAGATCCTAGTAGCACCAAATAAATTAATATGAAGAAGTTTTAATGATCTACTAGTACAAACCATATTTTTTAATTTAAAAGAAGATTTAACTTGTTTACCAAGCTGACATGCCTCACATAAATGATCTTTTTTGAAATCTAATTTTGGAAGACCTTTTACCAAAATCAAATTTTAAAATTTTTGAAATAGTTTTCATATTTAAATAGCCAAATCTTTTATGCCAAAGCCAAGAATGATTACTAGATGTAATTAAATATAAATTTGAAGATGGAAAAAATTAATGGATAATTCATAAATATTATTTTTTCAAATACTTTTAAATATAATATCAATTATATTTTCATCATAAATAAGACAAGCATTTTTTTCAAAAAACAATTTTGTAACCTTATCGCATAATTGACTAATACTCAAAAGATTATATTTCAACTACTTACTAAAAGTACATTTTCAATAAGAGGTTTATCAGGATTACCAACCATGACGATACCAACAACTTTTTATTTGTTATTGTCTTGGAATGTTACTGTTCCTCCATTTTTGTTTTGTACAGAAGAAAGAATGGATATACGTCAGGTCATGTGTTTGGAACAACCACTATCAAGTATCCATCTTTTCTTTTGAGATACCTACAAGAAATAACAATTTGCTTAGTACCTATTTTCAATAGGGTCCAAAAGGATTAGCCTTTAGGAACCCAAATCCATTCGGAATTTGGTTTCATTTGTTAACATAAACATAATTGATATAATTACAAATAGTGTTTATGTATGAATTAATATATGCACCCTTATCAAAAGAACTCAACTCTTTACGAACCCATATAAATTTAGACTTGGGTCTGCCATAAAAACTTTGGGGATACTTTTTAACAAGTGAAAAATATGAATTATGATTTTTCTTATTATATACATGATAAGATATTTCTTTAGATGAACCAGTATTAAAACGATTTTGTTTTTCATTTGAAAAACAATACCGAAACGATTATTTAAAATTTTTTGAGAAGATAACAAATTGTTCGAATTTTCTTTTCCTTTGTTAAATTTTAAAACATTCTTTAAAAGTTCTTCACAATTTTCTTTTAAAGATGTAATATCTTTTCTAAATCAGATATACGAGAATTCAAGGAAATGTTTTTGATATAAGATTCAAATTTTCTTCAATCACTTTTTCTTTTTCTTTTGTCAAAATCTTATTTTTAAATCTCTCAGTTTGAATTCAAGATTAATTCATTAAAAGCATTTAATAACTCATTATAATTAGAAAATTCTTGTACCTCTTCATTTTGTGCCATGAAACATATGTTGACTGATTCAGTGACTTCTTCTTCATCAGAGGAAGATGAGTCACAGCCATCTCATGTTGCTTGAAAAGTCTTCTTCTTCTTTTGAACTTGTTAAATTTGTTGAAGTTATTGATGTTGATTTTGGTTCAAGTAACGGACAATTTTTCTTCATATGCTCTGGTTTGTTATATTTAAAACACAAAGGAACTTCATTAGTATCTTTAGATTTGTTGAACTTACTTTTCCTTAAAAATATTTCTGAATTTCCTTGTAATCATGGCCCTCTCTTCTTCTTTTTCTTCTTCATATGAAACGTCTGAATCGGATGGTGCTTTAAAGGCAAGAACTTTCTTCTTTGATTGTGATTGTTTATCCTTCTTTCTTTCTTAAGCGTGTACTTTGTATGCCATTAAGTTTCCAACTAGATTCTCCAATGTGAGTGCGGAAAGATCATTTGCCTCTTCTATAGCAGTGATCTTCTTTTCCCATTTTGGTGTGAGTGCCCAAAGTACTTTCTTACTATTTCCACTTGGATGTAGGATTTGCCAAGTGCAACCAAGGAATTTGTGATGTCAGTGAATCTTGAGATCATCTAAGCAATTATTTAATTTTTCTTCATTTTGAATAATTCAAACTTGTGTACAAAATCAAAAATTTTAGATTCCTTAACTTTATTTATACCTTTATGAGTTACCTGTAATGTATGTCATATTTGATGTGCTGATGTGGCTATTGACACACGATTAAATTCTTTTTTGTTTAAGGCACAAAAAGAACGTTCATTGCTTTTGCATCAAGATTAACCGCTTTCTTTTGTTCCTCGGACCATTGATCGTAGTTTGTTTATGGTTCTCGTAAGCGCTTCCATGATATTCCAAAGTTCATAGGTGATTAATTGTAAATAGATCTTTATTTTACACTGTCAATAGTCGTAGTTTGAAACGTCGAACAATGGTGGTCATTTTGTGGAATACCCTTCTTTGAATTGAGATGTAGGAAAATCTGTTGCCATCTTTGTTCCTCGCTCTGATACCAAATGTAGGATCTAAACTATGGCAACACAAACACTAGGGGGGTGAATAATGTTTTAAAAAATTCTGAACAAGAAAGGTAAATAACTTGTATGATAAATGAATATGCACAGAATCAAAACACAGAAAAGCATACACAAACACATGAAATTTTATTCTTATTAATTGCTCTTGACCTACATCTAGTTCCCAAGTATCAGCTTGAGATTTTTCTTAACCTGATTTGAAAACCCTCAAAACCAAACAACAGTACACCACTTGATAAACTCTTCACCAAATCTGTACACATTTTCTCTACACCGAGAAGACACCTTCTTTGCAGTAAGTACAATTATTCTATAAGCCTTGATTTTTGTGTGAAAGTGAGTATACAAGGATCTTATTTGAGTATACAAGGATCTTATAGTGAAACTCTTAGATTTTCTTCACAAGGAATAGAATTTGGGTGAATAAAAGACTCAAAGAGAAAATTTTCTAAAAAACAGAATTTTGTTCAGAGTTTTGACAAAATATTTTCTATGAAAAGTTGTGTCTAATTCAATTCAATCAATCCCTATTTATAGTAGAAGATTATAGGTAGTTGGGGTGGTTATTTGATTTGAATTTAAATAGAAAAAGTGTGGGAAAACACCAAAAAATCAAAAACTTACACAACTGTTCAACCGTTAGAAACTAACTGTATAGTTGACTAGGGACATGAATTAGTCAACTAGGTATCATATTTTCTTATATTAGTCGACTAGTCAAAGGGGGTAATCAACTACAGGTGATACAAAAATGAATTTCATGTCTCTGTAAATTAGTTGTAGTCGATTTGGATGATTGGAAAGTCGACTAGGTTGTGTATCAGTCATATATTAGTCGACTTACAACCTAGACTGTCATCAAATTTATTCTCTGTAAAAGTCTATTAGTCAACTAGGAAATTTAGGTTAGTCGACTAGATAATAGGTAAGTTAAAAACAGAAGAATGTAAGAATTAACTTAGTCGACTAGGGGAATGGTTAGGCGACTAGGGATATGTAAAAACTGTGTATTCAAGGCTTTTGACAATATTCTAAAAATCTAAAAAAATTACAAAAAATATGAAAAAACCTTGTGATATCTTGTACTCTTTGATCATCATGTATATACTATGTCTCCATCGAGATTTCCTCCTATTGATCTGCAAGACATATGTGAGTACAAAATATACATATATACATAAGGATATATATACCCATAAGATTGTTATCATAAAAACTTATATGTAAACATGTAGGGGTAGCAAGATTCAACAGGCATTGCAAAGAACCATTAACATAACCCCAGAGCTTAAAGGAACAAAGATGCCTCATTGTAAGAGCCCATGCGTTGTAATTTTCAACATTGTTGCGTTGCACATCAGGGGAGAAAAGATGTGAAGTCCCTGTTTATTCATATTGAAAAGGATCTTGAATAGAAGAGAGTCCAAAAATGAAAGGAGATGTGAATATTCCAAACAGGCCGGACTGCTAAACGAATTGGGGTCTGTGAATGTAACACCCTGATTTATTAAATCTTAATTTATACCTTAAATTCCGATTAGTAAGATAATATCGGTAATTAGAACCGATAATTCATGTGATAATTGTATCACTATTTAAATTAACGGAATTTATATGAAGTTAAGAGAATAAATTTTTATTCATGGTAAATAATTAATATATATGGTGTGGAGATAAATATATAAATATTTAGTTATATATAAAAATACCTTGATATACACGTACATATACATGTATATGTATTTTAATTTTTATACAAGTTAGTAGGATGGTGAATCACCATGTAGAAGCATGAGGTGGAGGGAAGATACTGAAATAGGAAATTGGGGAGGCTAAGTGTCAAATTGAGGATTAATTGAGGGAAATATATGTGGGGAAAATATGAAATAAACTCATTTTTACATCTCCTCATTCTCTCTCCTACTCCCTCACTTCTCCTCTACTTCCCCCTTTCTCGGGCAGACAGTTGGCCCCAGTGAAGCCAACAACAACAACATAATCTCCTTCTCCTCCCTCTTTTTCTCTCTTTTTCCCTCCCTCTCCCTGTTGGCTGGCGGTTAGAGGTGGCAGCCAGGCCAGGGACAGGATTGGACAATGATGATGAGTCGCGGAGCCGGCAGTGGCGTCAGCCTAGCAGAGGCTGAGGCCAAGCAGTGCATGGGTTTCTATTGTTGGGTGTTGATGAAGGAAAACCCATATTGGGTATTTGAAGTGGGTTTCAAAATAAACCTGAACCAGATCTCGAACTCATTATGAACCCAACCCGACCTGCAGATATTAATAAATAAAGGAAAATTTTACTTTAGCCCCTGATGAACAAATAATTATATTTGAGACCTTAGAAAATTACTAGTCGCCCTCTAAATATGTTTAGATATTATATATCTAACCCTATTTCATATTTCATTAGTACTCAAGTGATATCTCGGCTATCGGAGTTGGATTCATGATCGGTCATCAATAATGCATATTTTTAGTCACATTTTCATACTTATTTTTTTATAAAATATTAGTTTTTAATTCATTTATTATTTAGTAATGTGCAGGCCTCCATAATCTAAGAGAAAGCCCAAAAGAAGCCAAAAGCCCAAAATTAGTACGAAAATAAAGATTAATTAGGAAGATAAAGGAAGCTTCTAGTCTATCCCATTTAAATTTGGGTTTTAAATTAATTTAATTTAAAACCTATATGAGGAAAATGATAGAACAAGATAAATTCTCATCCCAATTGAACATAAAGGTGGACTTCTATTCAAATTTCGGTTGCTTGCACCACAAGTCGAAGATAAAATGGAGAAAATTTAAATTTAACCTGGATCTTGAGATAACTTAATGTCCAAATTATCTAGGAGATCGAAATATTTTAAAATTCAAGAATCAAACGAAGATTCTGAGGATAAATCTCCACATGAACAGACGAGATGAAGCGAGATGAAGCCACGCGCTAAAGCACGTGACCAAACTCCACAAAAAAGCCGCGATAACCCCTTTTTTATCGCGAAAATGTGGCTATCCTGGGGCCGTATGCGTCTAGTTTTGGGGGAGGTATTCTACTAGGACTCTACTTCTAAGATCTCCTATAAATACTCCTGAAGGGCCACAAAGGAGAAGCATCTCAGAAGCTCAAGCTTAGGATTTTTTTAGATCTATTTTCTTTCTAAATTTTCATTGTAATTTTCAAGTTTTTTTTTACTTTGAAGAAGATTTGTAAGAAGGAGAAGCCATTGTAATTCGAGGTGACAAATCAATACAAAGTGCTTTTGTTCTTTTTATATCTCCTTTGTTATTTACTTATCTTTTGTTCTTTAATTTGTTTCTTTATTTAATGCAATCTTCTTATTCAAAAATTATGCTTCGTTTCTCTTCCACCATAAGTAACTAAATTCACTTTTCATGACTTGCTAATATCACCACCATGGATCTATAGTATTGAATAGAGAACTCAATTAAATTCCATGCATGCATAAATCCTAGGTTATCTTGAAGGCACATGATGATGATAATTAGGTCAGTTACTTGCTAGTACTCTTTAACTATTTTTCTTAATCTATACTTGACCATTGTTTTGATATTTTAATATTTAATTTTAATTAGTGCTATTTCAAGTAAAACCTTGTTATTTATCTTATGTGTTTTACTTGAATCCCAGGGTAATTTATCATGTTTAGGTTTTAGCGTGAAGGCAATATCTAGTTGGTATTATTTGTTTATCGTGGTAGATTATTAGCAGGTTATGATCTTTCTCTTCATTGATATCAAAACCAAACTTCTTTCAACCAACCTCTTTCTTTAAGTTCTCCAAACAAAAGAAGAAGGTGTAAGGAAACAATAATACTGAAATATTTTTATCACATCTCTCCCTAAGATTCGACCTGTATAGCCCTCACTACAAGATTAAATTGCGAAGATTCAGAGTCAAAACCAATCACATATACTTTTTATATTCTCTGTATTCTTTTTGGCAATCAAATTTTGGCGCCGTTGCACAAGAAGGATGCCAAGGCCCGACTCATTCATTGGATCCTCCTCGTTCAAGAATTCAATCTCAAAATTTGAGATAAGAAGGGTGTAGAAAATGTCATTGTCGATCACCTTTCACGTATTCCAAACGCTCCTCCAACGAGTTGCCAATTAATAATGACTTTCCCGATGAGCAACTCTTAGCTGCCTTTAGAGAACCATGATTTATCGACATAGTAAATTACTTAGTCACAAACCAAATCCCATCTCATTGGTCAAACCAAGAAGTATACCGATTCTTGTCTCAAGCCCAGTATTTCTTTTGGGAGGTACCGTATCTCTTCAAATACTATTCTGACCAAATCATTAGGAGATATATCCCCGATGAGAAAGTTAGGAGTGTCCTTTTATTTTGTCATGAGCTCGCATGCGGTGATACATTGGTCCCCGCAAGACTGCAGAAAAACTACTACAAAGTGGGTTTTACTGACCCACATTGTTTAAAGATGCCTTTGATTTCTACAAGACGTGCTCTAGATGCTAAATGGTAGAGGATTTCAAGACGTAATATGATGCCCCTAAACCCAATTCTAGAAATAAAACTTTTTGATGTATGGGGCATTGGTTTTATCGGTCCCTTTCCTAGTTCATTTGGGCACTGATACATTTTGGTGGTTGTGGATTATGAATCTGAATAGGTAAAAGTCATTTCTAGCAAAACAAATGACAACAAAGTTGTTATCAAGTTCTTGAAAGAAAACATCTTCTCATGCTTTGGAACTCCACGTGTCATAATTAGTGATAATAACTCATATTTTTGCAATAGAACTTTTGAAGTTCTTATGCGAAAATATGCCATAACTCATAAGTTATCAACACCATACCATTCTCAAACCAGTGGGCAGGAAGAAGTCTCAAATAGACAAATCAAACTTATCTTGAAAAAAACTGTAAGTCAAAATCGGAAAGATTGGTCCACCAAATTGGTAGTTGCCTTATGGGCATATAGGACCACTTTCAAAATGACTTAGTTAGTCTTTGAAAAGGCCTGTCACCTTCCTATTGAGTTAGAGCACCGACCCTTATATGCCATTAAGCGACTAAATTTTAATTTAGATAAGGCTAGTGCGCTTCAAAAATTGCAAATTTACGAACTTAAGGAGTTGAGGAATGAGGCATACGAAAAAGCGAAGATCACGAAGAATAGAGTTAAAGTTTTTCATAACAAACATATTATTAGAAAAACTTTTGTTCCCAGACAAAAAGTATTACTCTACGATTCTAGACTTTATCATTTTTCGGGGATGTTGAAACCACGGTGGACAAGACCTTTGTTGTTAGGACAGTGTTTCCACATGGAGCAGTAGAGATATGTGACACAAACACGATAATGAATTCAAGATAAATGGTCTACGTTTAAAGCCATTTTGGAATCAATCTCGGAGGAAGAAACAACCACTGGATCTACTTGACCCAACGTACGGATAACATAACATCACCTCTTTCTACACTTTATTCCTTGCATACATACATTCATTCATACATTGAGGACAATCAATGAAATAGGTGTGGGGAGGGTTTACTAATATGCTAAGATAGGTAGGTTTGACATATATAGGTTTACTAACAATTTTTTTTTAATATAAATAACTTTTTGAAAAAACAATACTTTGATTTATTTTTTTGAAAGAACTTAAATAATTTTAAGGACTAGGAATGTCATAATTAGGATTTCTTAATATTTGATCAAAATCAGATATTTGTTTGATTTTTAAATTTAAGAGGAATAATTGAAAAAGTAATTTAGTCCTGATTTTTACCTTAATGAAATATGCGTACTTTATATACTTACACACTTGGGATTCAAAACAATGACTCTTGTGCCTTAAAAAAGAAAAAAATATATATATATAAAATAAACAATTCTAATTTTAGATTAGCTAGGTGCTTTGGTCAAGTAAAGCCTTGGTATTTACGCGAAAGGTAATTAGGTAAGTTTGAAAAAATGAAAAGAGAGAAATATATAAATATAATATATGTATTAACACATCTAATAATCAATTAGTTTGGTATTAGGGCTGCAAAAAGCCTAGATACTTACACAAAAGAAAATTAGATGAGAGTTATACAATTAAAAAGAAAGAAGTGCTTAAAGGGCAACAAAGTGGTAATACTTCAAACTTCTTCAAGAAAAAAAAGAAAAAAAAGTTATATATATATATATATATATATATATATATATATATATATATATATATATAAGGCATAAGAGTTGAAGTTAAACAATCCAGAGTAAAAAAAAACTCACGATCACAAAGATGCATATGACTTAGGGTAAAATAAAGATTAAGTAAGAAATTCAGTTTCAATTCTAATAAATATTTGCATTGAGACTAAGTATAGGAATGAATAATTTGGAGATCTTAAGACTTATAGATTACTTGATTTTCTCAAAAATATTTCAAATATTTTCTCTCTTTCAAAATGGTATTTCAAAAATACTAACATTTGTTTTTCTTTCTTTATAGATTTTGTGGGTGTAATTCACTGAAAACCCTCACGAGACAAAGCTCATCCTCTAGGGGTAACCTAGAGGTTTAACGGCTTGTTGCACATGTTAAGTGCAACCGTGATTCCTAAAAGTGAGTTAGGTTAGATTAATTTAGTTTAGATTTTTCTTTTTTGTTTTACTCAAGGACGAGTAAAAGATAGGTGTAGGGATATGATTGGTCATCGATAATGCATATTTTTAGTCATATTTTCATACTTTTTTATAAAATATTACTATTTAATTCATTTATTGTTTACTAATGTGCAGACCTCCATAATCCAAGAGAAATCCAAAAGAAGCCATAAGCCCACAATTATTATGAAAATAAAAAATAAGTGGGAAGATAAAGGAAGCTTCTAGTCTATCCCATTTAAATTTGGGTCTTAAATTAATTTAATTAAAACCTAGAGAGAAAAAAGATAAAACAAGATAAATCCTCATCCCAATTGAAGATAAAGGTGGACTTCTATTCAAATTTTGATTGCTTGCACCACAAGTCGAAGATAAAAGGGAGAAAATTTGAATTTAAGCTGGATCTAGAGATAACTTGATCTTCAAGTTATCAAGGAGATCGAAATATTTTAAAATTGGGGATCAAACGAAGATTCTGATGATAGATCTCCACATGAATAGACGAGATGAAGCCACGCGCCAAATCGCGTGACCAAACTCTAAAAAAAGCAACGGCAACCCCCTTTTTGTTGCGAAAACACGACTATCCTGGGGCTTCGTGCGTCGAGTTTTCAGAGAGATGTTCTACTGGGAGACTACTTCTAGGATCTTCTATAAATACTCCTGAAGAGCAATAGAGGACAGGCATCTAGCTAAAGCTTAGGTTTTCTTTAGATATATTTTCTTTTCAAAATTTTCATTGTAATTTTCAAGTTTTTTTTACTTTGAAGAAGATTTGTAAGAAGGAGAAGCCATTATAATTTGAGGTGACAGATCAATACAAGGTGCTTTCGTTCTTTTTATATCTCCTTTGTTATTTACTTACTTTTTGTTCTTTGTTTTGCTTCTTTATTTCATGCAATCTTCTCATTCAAAAATCTTGCTTTGTTTCTCTTCCATCATGAGTAACTAAATTCACTTTCTTGACTTGCTAATATTCTCACCATGGTCCTATAGTATTGAATAGAGAACCCAATTAAATTTCATGCATGCTTAAATCCTAGGTTTATCTTGAAGGCACATGATGATGATAATTAGGTCAACTACTTGTTAATATTCTTTAACTATTTTTCTTAATCTATGATTGACCATTGTCTTAATATTTTAATATTAAATTTTAATTAGTTCTATTTCAATTAGAACCTTGTCATTTGTCTTATGTGTTTTACTTGATCTTAGTATAATTTATAATGTTTAGGGTTTAGCGTGAAGGTAATATCTAGTTGGTATTATTTGTTTGTGATGGTAGATTATTAGCAGGTTGTGATCTTTCTATTCATTGATATTAAAATCAAACTTCTTTCAACCAATCTCTTTCTTTAAATTCTCCAAACAAAAGAAGAAGGTGTAAGAAAACAACAATACCGAAACGCATCCATCGCATATCTCCCTGAGGTTCGACCCATATAGCCTTCGCTACACGGTTAAATTGCGAAGATTCAGAGTCGAAAACAATCACATACACTTTTCATATTCTCTATATACTTTTTGGCAATTAATTCACATGATTTTTGAGCCGTTGCATTCGTGGAGACGAAAACCATGCATTCAGGGTGTTGGCACCAACTGAATCAGATATTTAGAGTCTATCCGACCAAGAGGTGGGTACAAGTTATTGAACTAAGATTTTATTAAAATAATTAGTCAATAAACTTAATTGAATGTATGAATACATGGATATGGATAATCTATGATATGTGACAATAAGATTGAACATGAACTTGAAAAGAATCGAACACTTGAACTTGGAATGAATGTCAACTTTAAATACTGATATGTTATAAATATTAGTATTGTTGAGAACTGAACACAAGCTTATATTAAAATTAAATATGAGTATTGTTTCTTGATATGAATATGTATCTGTATGTGAAATTACTTGTATGTGATTGTATGATGTAGGAGGAAGGGCTGTACATAAGCCAGTGGTGGGCGAAGACGAGCTATTGTTTATATTGATATGCATTGGCATGTGGGAGGAAGGGGCCATGCGTAAGCTGATGATGGGCAAAAATGAGGTATTGTGTGTGTTGATATGCATTGGCATATGAGAAGAAGGAGTTGTGTAACGTCCCGATCCCGCGGGAACGATGTTACGACGACGTATATATGCAGGTCAAAAATACTCTCACGTATATACGCTAAGCATCAGTACAGACAAGAATCAGTGTACGAAAGTACGTGGTACATTATGCATTCCAATATATGCGTACAATAACAAAGTTATTAGAGGATGTGACACAATATTATAAGAGTATTACATCACCGAAAAGCACAAATGCGAAAATACAAAGAGATATACAAATATGAATATATAAAAAGTGCTCACGAGTTATAAAAGAAAAACCTCGAGAGAGGAGCAGAGAGGCCTAGAAGGATAGGGCCTTGAAATGGTCAGTCGTTGATCCACTATGCTACCGGTGGCCACTCTAATCAACAAAACTATGCCATGGTCCAAGCTTCAGAATCTGGACATACAGGTCCATGGTTAACAGATGCAACCCAACAAGTGGTAAGATGAGTGCCAAGTGGCATGGACAAGCAGACAATGTGTACATGATTAAGTGATGTGAATCAGTCATGCAAGTACAGGTATTGATCAGTAAACATGAAGGAAAATCAGAAAATTAGTGGAAAATCCAGAATCAAGTTGGCACACATGTAACGATAAACCAAATAGAGAAAGCATGTATCAAAAATCGTGTCGTGAGCATAGGCACACACAAACATGAAATGAGATATCGAGTAATGTGTTAAATACAAGTGTGGACAAAACTAGTTGTAGAAGCTTAGACTTTGAATTCATGAGATTGATACGTTGAGGGGATAGTCCAAACAAGGAAACCCTCATATATATACCAGATACCTCATGTAACCATAGCCTGAGTTCATATAACTCGAGTTGCCTCAAAATAACAGAATAAGAATGTCAGGAGTAATTACTGCGTCACAGAAATCATATACAAGAGACGGACAGGATAACTTAATTATACAATAGTAATCATTAGTGTCGCCTTTTATTTTGATCATTCTCTTCTAGTGTCATATACCACTGGAAGATCATACCAGGTCCGTACTCCAGTAGAACTCAATCCGAACTCTGATATATGGATACCATTATTCGGATGACAAAGTGATTCAATAACACCCGCTACTAACTTTATTATTATTTGGTAATTAAGTTATATCTGGGACAGGGACAGATGTTGTGTGCTTAAGCATACAAGACAAGCCGTTAAACTAGAGATCAATAAATCCAGTGTAGTAACTTAGAAATCATATATAATAAAGCAGGGTGATAGCTCAAGTAATATTATATGAATAAGTGGATTATAATAGTATAACAGGTCACAAGCAAGAGTGGGCAAATCTAGTTGTACAACTCAGTATATGGCTTCATGGGACTACTACATCAAAAGAATAATCCAAACAAGGAAACCCTCATACACACACACACACACACACACATATATATCTTATGTCTTATATCACTATAATCTGAGTGTATACAACCTGAGTTATCCCATGCAGGAGAATATTAAAGCATTGTATTTTAAGTTATCTAAAAATAATAGTAGTACCGTCTAATATTTCAATCATTCTCTGCCTGTGTCTCACATCACTGACAATCCGAATTGGAGCTCGCACTTTGGTAGAACTAATTCGGATCTGATCTGTGAGTACCAGAACCTGAACAAAGGAGAGACCAAATATCTTATGTTCCTAATATTATTATTGTTTGGTTATTAGGTTATTGTTATCTTATTTCTCATCTAATTTATATGTTTCGGTATGTGTCCTAGCATCCCAATGCACATACATTCACATATGTATAAGATGAGTGTTAATGGAAAATGATGTGGGTATCAACGAACTTTGTTCACAGTGGATCCCGTGTATACCTGGGATCATGGTCTAGGACTATTTCAGTGCTGCCCCAGACTCGCCGCTAGGCAAACAGGAGTTGGTGTTATTGTATGCTCATCAGGAATGTAACAGGAGTAAGGGTGCCAGTACACCCCATCGGAGCACCTGGAGGCCCACGGGTAGAACTGAAAATTTTTAGTTGCACAACATCCTATAAACTGTCAACAAGATCACAAATTGATATTCACCAATTTCTCTCATCCCAATGCAAGTTGTTTGATTATTACAGATTGATTATGATTATCAGTTTATGGGCGTAACATGAGTATCAATCAGGAGGAACAGGCAAGAGTAATACATGAGTAAGATGAGAAACATGCATGTATAATATAGGAGTATATGATGGCAGGAGTATAATATGATGATACTGTTAAGTCCCCGTAAAAGAGATAATCAAGCAACATGCAAGTAATTGGTCAGGTAACATGTGATCAAGTGATAACATGCAAGTGTCAGGTGTCAGGTGGAGTACATCAATACAAGCAGTACAAGTAAACATAGAGTTGCATCAATCAAGTACCGGATCATGCCAGCTAGCTCAGAAAAACAGAGTAAAAGAATATTTCAAACTCTTCACAACCATAATTATAAGATAAAGCAGCATTGTAGCTAAGTGCACGAACAAGCGGTGCAAGTAATACTGGAGGCATAAACAGTGAACAGTATTTAATCACTAAAGCGCTTGGTGGAGCTGCGGGAATGACTGGGCTTAAACTGCGAGCCTGAAATCTGGAAAAGTTTGATCTAGATGAGACTAGTGATAAAATGTTAAGCGCTAAATACGCCTACCAGGCGAAGCCAAGAGACCACGAATGGTCGCACCCTTTTCAGGAAAATGGGCATAAGAGAGATCATAAGGTCTAATAGGGCCAAAAGGCCAAGTAGGTACCTGCATAAAATAACATTAGTATATACAAGCACACATATAAGCAGGAAAATAACAAACAACAGTGCTGGATGCTAAACGAGAGACTGTAAGGTCTAAGCATGCTCCCTGCAGCTACCACGAAACTCAGAGGGTACATGGCATATACCCATTAGGTAGCCCGGGCAGTGGGCTAAACAAGGTACCTGCACAAGGATTAGTACCAACAAATGCACAAAGATAATATCGTCTAATAATATTACAAGCAACAGTCTACAAAATATAAGTACACACCCACACAAATATAAATCTACATGTCCATATACAGATACAAATCCATCAATACACCAATACAAATACACAGCTTAATTAATACAAATTACCCGTCAAAGCAGAGAAACACAGTAAAGCTAGACACTCACCTAAAAAATCTTCAAAAACACCGTGAAATCCCGGAATACCAAAAATACGTGTTTATTTATTTAAAGAGGGAATTAGAGAAAGGAGAGAGAATAATAGAGAGAGGGCCAACAACCCCCTCTACTCGCGTCCAGTGGCCTAACCGGTCATGATTGCGCACCAGTCGGCTGCTGGCCAGCGGAGGAAGAGGGTGGCCCGACCCTAGGGTGTCTGGACACTCCAAAGAGGAGGGAGAGGTGGAGTAGGGTGGTGATGGTGGATGTGATAAAGTTGGGTTTTGGTGGTCATTGAAGATGATGAAGGTGGAGGAGGGGAAGGCGGTGGTTGTGGTGGAGGATTTGAGTGGTGGTTGTGAAATTGGAGGGAGAGGAGAAAGAAGGGGGAGTAGGGTTGTAAGGGGCTCGCGCCGACCATGGGGGCATCGCTGGCGATGAGCAGTGAACCGAAGGAGGTTGAAGCCGATGGTAGAGATGGGGATAGGAAATAGGGAAATGAGAGAGAAAGTATTAGAGGGAGAGAGGAAGGATGAGAGAGAATAGAGAAAGAGAGAAGAACAATGGGAGAGAGAGAAAAGCCATTGGGGGTGGATTATCGGCCAGGGGGTCACTATCGCTAGAGTTAGGTTGGGGCTAGTCGGTCCAAAGAGATAGAGAAAGGAATTTAAGAGTGAGAGAGAGTAGAGGAGAGAGGGAGTGAGAATTGAGAGATAGAGATTAGGGGAGAGGGAGAGATAATTTGAGAAGGGGAGGAGAGTTACGTCAAAGGCCAGGAGAAGGGAAAGGAAGAAGAAAGAGAAAAGAAAAAAAGAAGAAGAAAGAAAAGAAAAGAAAAGAAAGAAGGAGGAACGTGGTTGAAGGAAGTGGAAGGAAAAAGAAAAAGAAAAAGAAAAAGGGGAAAGAAAAAGAAAAGGAGAGGGAAAATGAAATAAGTGGAAAAATCGCCGGGTAAAGTTACAGAGGCAGGAATACACTAGAAAACACTCGAAACACCCAAAAATAGAGTAATTCAAAACGTTCCAAAAATTCTTTAAAAAAGAAAATATTATTTCAAAGTACATGGTGAAATCAGATTCAAAAATTCAATCCTATTTTCAAACTAAAAATCCTAAAATCAAACGGCAATACTAGTCAACACCAAATCCGGTCGAATTTTGATAAATTCTGAAACATCTTCAAAAATGTGTTAAGGTAGAAAATGCAACCCGTGAGGAACAATGGGAAAGCAGCTTCTAGAAAGTCAACTTCATTTGTAAATTAAAAATTTGAGAATCGAACGGCGACACAAGTCGATACCAATTTCGAAGATTTTGCAGAATAATACAGAAAAATTTCAAAAAATTATGAAATTTTAAAATATTAGGAAACAGTATAGAAATTAAAATTAGTTAAATCTGACTACCAAAAGGTCAAATCGAGCAGCACATTAGGATCGGGTCCCCGGTTAAGACTAGGACTGACTCTGAGTCTGAAAATCCGGATCTGATACCAGGCAATGATATATTTAATCATAAAATAAAAATAAGTATGGGAAAAATTAAAAAATGTGATTGAAAAATCAAAACACATATCTAGGTACGTATTCCGGGAACGGAGTGCTACATTCACCCACCTTACAAAAATTTCATCCTCGAAATTTTGATAAGGGGAAGATGAACATAGAAAAGATAGGGACGGGATTATACCAATTAAGATATGAATAACTTAGGGTAACACTCTTAACCGACTGATCAATAAACTCGAGACCTAGATATCTTCTATACTTCTTACCGTATAAAACTTCAGACGGTGCCATTTAATACGGATCGGATAACTATTGATAAGAGAATTCTGCTAGACGAAAATAGATAAAAATCTGAATGGTCCGATTGGACTGCCCGGTCTATATGTGAGCGATAAGATAAGCTGAATATAAGAAGTGTCCCTAAATTTATCTGAAGACTTTAACACAACTGCAATCTGAATCCTGTGTCTCTGTCCGACACAATAATAACTGAAATACAAGTAACTGATCTATCTCTCTCATATAATTATCTGCCAAAACTTCTGTAGACTGGCCCACTCTGAATAATACGAAATGAGATGACTTTGGAGCTGACCAAACTTTCACTGTCTGAATTTCTGTTGAGCATGAAATTGTTACAGATAAAGGGTCTATAATAAGATTACTAGATGTTTCACATATTTTACGTTACTTTAAAAGTAAACTATAATATCGTAGATAAAGAAAACCCGATAAACTGGTCACAAATAAATAAAAAATCAATAATAATAACAAATTCTAAATACTGGATGTTGATTACTCTGAAAGGTACATCCGCGAATTTATAATAACTATAGAGAATCCTGAATATCGCCTTCTGAATGATAACTCGACTGTAGATTAAATATTTAGAAAATATCGAGCCCTTCAAGGTTAGCCGAATAGATCGTCAAGAAAGATTATGAAAAGTTTGTTCAGAAACAGGAAGAAAACCAAGTTCATTAAATCCATAAAAACAAGCTTGGCGGGAGAAATTCGGGAAAGGAGGCTAGAGTGCTAAACACTAACGGAACTAGCAATGAGCAAAGTCAGACCCAGGTGAGGATATTACGTAACACAGCATCAGGTGCTAAGCGCTAGGGTGAGGCTCGCACTTGGCAAAGCTCACGCTGCGAAGCTAGCGCGTAACACAACGCTAAATGCTAAGCACCTGGGTGAAGCGAAGCCCATACTTGGTTTAGCCTGCACGTGGCTAGATCACAACCCTCACTTGGTGAAGCTAGTGGGGTTTGTGGTTCATCAAATTCATAAAGACTGCTAGGTGTCGTGGCTCCAAAGGACATGATCAAGAATTTATAATAATCGAAATGAGTCTTGAATGCTATCTTTTGGATGTCAACCTTATGGCACATCAATTCTTAAAATACCTCAGCTCCGTGAAGTTGATAAAAAAAGTCGTGATTGTTCTCAGAATAGTATGAAAAGAAAATATCATAGTTCTGTCTGGTAGAAGTCCTGATTCCAAAAATTTGTTTCATACTGATACTTCTCGGGTAGTGAAACAGTGTATCTGATTATATAAGTGATGACAGTCCCACTTTCTATACTGATCTGCACTTTCTTTGCTAATCCCCATAGAATGTCCATGTGTGTGTGTGTGTAAGAATAGAATGTGAGACCGAAGAATTTTTTGATATATGACAATATGTGGTACTAGAATCAAGATGATGGAATAGAGTGAGAGTGAACCACATCTGTCCTGACGCTACAGCCCCTATTTACCCATATCTTAAGTTGGTAATGAAAATCGGGATAGTGAAAAGTGGAAAGGATTCAAAGATCAAAGAAAGGATGATTAAGATGAAATAGATAACTCTGCACTTATAGTTGGATTGTATAACCAGGACTCATGTATTATAGTTGTAAATTTATTTACCATTAATTTGCCGACTAGTTGTACTAAGGATGTGAGATCTTAGGCTCTGATACCATCCTATAACGCCCTGATCCTGCGGGTACGGAGATGTAACTGCGATGTATATACGCAGGTCAAATTTACCCTCATATATACGCTAAGCATCAATACAGGTAAGAATCAGAGTACGAAAGTAGGTGGGTGCATTATACATTCCAACATATGAGTACAATTACAAAGTCATCACAGGATGTGATATAATATTACAAGAATACTACATCAACGATAAGCGCAAATGCGAAAATACAAAGAGATATACAAGTATGAACAGTTAAAAGGTTCACAAGAGTTATAAAAGAAAAAACTCGAGAGAGGAGCAGAGGGGCCTGGAATGATAGGGCTCCAGATTGGTCAACCGTTGATCCACTATACTACCACTGTGCCACTCTGATCAATAGGAAGTCTGCCACAGTCTAAGCTCTGAGATCAGGACATACAGGTTCAGGATTGTCAGAAGCAGCCCAACGAGTGGTAAGATGAATGCCAAGTGGCGTGCACAAGCAAGCAATGTGTACATGATCAAGTAATGTGATTCAGGCATGCAAGTATAGGCATTGACCAGTAAACATGAAGGGTAATCAGAAAATTAGTGGAAAATCCAGAATCAAGTTGGCACACGTGTAATGATAAACCCAAATAAATAAATCATGTATTGAAAATTGTGTCGTGAGCATAGGCACCCACAAACATGAAATGAGATATCAAGTAACACGTTTAATACAAGTGTGAACAAAACTAGTTGTATAAGTTTAGACTTTGGATTCATGAGATTGATACATCGAGAGAATAATCTAAATAAGAAAACCCTCATATATATACGATATACCTCATGTCACCATAGCCTGAGTTTATACAACTTGAGTTGCCTCAAAGTAAAAGAATTAGAATGTCAGGAATAATTACTATGTCACAGAAATCATATACAAGAGACGAGCAGGATAACTTAATTATACAAATAGTAATCATCAGTATTACCTATTTTTCTAATCATTTCCTTCCAGTTTCCCATGCGACTGGAAGATCATACCAGGTCCACACTCCAGTAGAACGCAATCCAAACTCTGATATACGGATACCATTATTCGGATAGGAAAGTTATTCAATAACACCTGCTGCAGAGTGTACTACTGTTTGGTAATTAAGTTATATCTAGAGTAGGGTCAAGTGTTGTGTGCTTAACCATGCAAGTACAAGCCGGTAAACTAGAGATCCAAAAATTCAGTACAGTAACTTAGAAATCATCTATAATAGAGCAGGGTGTCAGCTCAAGTCATATTATATGAATAAGTGGATTATAACAGTATAATAGGTCACAAGCAAGAGTGGACAAATCTAGTTGTACAACCCATTATACAGCTTTATGAAACTAGTACGTCGAAGGAATAATCCAAACAAGAATCATATATATCCTTATGTCTCATATCACCATAATCTAAGTATAGACAACTTGAGTCACCCCATGCAGGTGAATATTAAAGTATTGTATATTAAGTTATCCAATAATAATAATCAGTACCGCCTGATATTTCAATCATCCCCTGCTAATGTCTCACATCACTGACAGTCTGTACTGGAGCTCGCATTCTAAAAGAACTCATCCGGATCTGATATTATAGTACCAGATCCCGAATAAAGAAGAGATCAAATATCCTACATTCCTAATATTATTATTGTTTGGTTATTAGGTTATTGTTCTTTTATTTCTCATCTGATCCATATGTTTCGGTATATTTCCTAGCGTCTCAAAACACATACTTCCACTTATGAATAAGACGAGTGTTAGTAAAAACTGACGGGGTATCAACGAACTATGTTCACCATGGATCCCGTGCATACCCAAGATTATAGCCCAGGATTATTCTAGTACTGCCCCATAACCTGCCACTAGAAAAACAAGAGTGGGTCTTATTGTATCTCCATCAGGAATGTAACAGAAGTAGGGGTGCCAGTACACCCACAAGAACATCTGGAGGCTCACAGGTAAAATCAAAAGATTTTATTTACACAACATCCTATACCACTGTAAACACGATCACAAATTGATATCCACCAGTTTCCCCCATCCCAATTGATCGAGTTGGAACCTACATACAAAAATACAGAATTTCAGAAATACATAATAGAAGTGCAAGGTACTCAGTGCTACCGCAATAGCAAGTGACTATGTGGGTCGTGATTCTCACGGAGGGACTAGCGATGGAAGCTTTTTGCAAGTTTTCTTTTAAGTTACAAAGAATGGTTAAGGTTCTTTATTTATTTCTTGAAAAGAAAAGAAAATAAATTATGTTAAATTGTGAAAGTGGTAGATAGAAAGAGATGGTGATTTTGTACAAAGAAAGTGAAAAATAGTAGAGGTTTGGTGATGGAGATGATCTAAAGTAAAGATTAAAAGAAAAGAAAGAAAACCTAAAAGAAATACTTATCTTTTTTCGGTTGATGACTTACCTGGAATCCTTGCATGTTTACCTTGATCAGGAGGCGATCAGTACATAACCCATAAGATTAACTCAGTCCTGAATCACATTACATCATCGAGGCTTCTTCGAGCAAGTATCAAATGATATGAACATAGGGAAGAATCCATCGTCATGGGCTATCGATGGCACTCGCTAAGGCAAGGTAATATCGATGCTATTTAACTCACTTGGACTATCATGGAAACCAAAAGAGGAAGAGTAGGAAGAAGAAGAAGAAGAAGAAGAAAATGAAAATAAAGAAGAACATAAATAAGTTACCTTTTTATTGCTTGCAAAAATGATGAAAGAAAGGAGGAGTTTACATCAGTGTCACTCTCAACATAAATCTCTCTCTCATACTTATATGAATCTTTGTCTTACCTATGCTTACAAAGAAATAAAAATTACATAAATGAAAATAAAAACTTACACTAAAAAGAATGAAAAACTGGCCTAAGAATCTATCTCTGCTTCATCGTCCCTCTGCCTCTGATGTGTGGGATATTTATAGCATAGAAATGTATAAGAAAATGAGTAAAAAGATAGGGGGAGCTGACTATTTCTGAATTTGAATCCTACCCTTATCTCTAAACTTGATTTGATGTGGATATTCAATTCTAATTTGTAGCTTGTTGACGTATTGATTGCTGAATATAACTTATTAAGTGATAGAATTAGAAATAGTGATGAATGTAAGAGTTGTAGCCCTTTAAGTCTTCTTTCTGTGCCATCTTGAATCATCAGATTTGAGTTTCAGGAGCGAAAGGTATGATTCAAATACTAAAATGTATTGAGTCTGAATCTGAGTCAAAATTGCTTCATTTCATCTGTTGATCTTCTCTCTATCCATTTATCCTTTTGGATTTTGAATTTGGACTCTGTATTTGACATTATTCTTGGTTGATCTTTAGCTAACCAAAATGAATTTATAGAAATCCAAATTTTATCAGTTTTCATTAGGTGTTATCTTTCTGATTTGCTCTGATCATCAGCTGAACATTTACCCCAATCCTTGATTTGTTCTGGTGTGGTGATATCCTCATAGTTCTTTAAGTTAATCGAATTGATTCACCAAAATTCAATTTTTAACTAACTAGATCTGGGATCATCCTTAGCTAACCAAATAAATTCAGTTTAATCTGATTTTAACTAGTATTTATTAGGTTTAATTCTCTTTCTCTCCATGATTATCTTCTGCAAAATAGACATTTAAGACAAAGAAATTAGCAGATTTATTATACGATGAATGTAAGAATGTAATGAAAAGAATGCAAAATATGTGTACGATCACACCCCTACACCTATCTTTTGCTCGTCCTCGAGCAAAACAACAAAATTAAACTAAAGATTATTAGACCGCTTCCACATGTCACGCGATTGCACTGAGCATGTGCAACAAGCCATTAAACCTCTAAGTTCCCCCTAGAGGATGAGTTTTATCTCATGAGGGTTTTCAGTAGATTACACCCGCAAAATTCATAAAAAAAAAGAAACAAAGTGTTAGTATTTTGAAAACACATTTTGAAAGAGAAAAATATTTGAAGTATTATTGTAAGAATTGAGTAATCTATAAGTTATTGGAAAATTGAACTTTTCATTATAAAGCTTAGTCTTTATTCAAAAACTTGTTATCAATCAAGGTAAGGAGTTAAACTGTATTTCTCATCTAGTCTATTATTTTACCATAAGTTATATGCACCTTTATGACCGTGAAATTTTGACTCGGGGTTCTTTAACTCTAACTCTTTGCCTTATTTTTTTCTTTTATTTTTTTGTGATATTATTCCTTAGTTCTATTAGGCTTTCTAATCTGCCCATTTAACGAGTCTTTAATCGGTGACTCCCAAACTAAACGGTCTTAGGGCACCGGGTGAGAAAACACCCAAGGATTTAAGGACTCGAGCAAACAAGGCCACAAAACTAAGAATTTTATTATATGAACCGCTTTTAGACGTGAATACTTATGCTTTATGAGGCATAATGCTTAATCAGAGGATTTTTTGATATTATATATATATATATTTTCTTATTTTTTTAATAAGGCATAAGAATCTTTGTTTTTGAACCCTAAGTGTGTAAGTATATAAATCATGCATATTTCATCAAGGTAAAAATCAAGACTAAATTACTTTTTCAAATTTTCTTCCTAACATTGGAAATCAAACAAATAATCTTATTTTGACCAAGTATAAGAAATCCTAATTATGATTCTCCTATTCCTTAAAATTGACTTAATTTCTTACAATATATATGTCAAAATATTGCTCTCTTTTTAAAAAAAAAATTTTAACATAGGAAAATTTTAATTTTTTTATTTTAAATAAAAAAAACTTATGTTATGTTAGAACCCTCCCCTACACCTATCTCATGTATTGTCCTCAATGTATCAATGAATGCATAGATATCATGAAAAAAAAGGGAAGGAAAAAATTACCTTAAGGTGGTAGTTTTGGTGGTGGTCGGATTGGGTCAAACATTGCTACCCAATCAAGATAATGTGGTGGTTTATGATTAGTCTACAATTTTACATTATTATATCACATTTTTCACCGATTTATGAATAAAATGTCAGTCTAAACTGTGTTTTTGTCTCTCTTGCAGATAATCAAGACAAGGAGGCCAAAAGGGTAATAAGAGCTTAATTAAACCCATTTTAGGGTACTTAATCCTTAATTTTTGGAAAGCCAAGCAAGGGATCTTCTAGAAGATACGTTGAACCTAGACTCTTGCACACTCAGACGAATATACGGATTAAAATACCCAAAATGGAGCATACCAGGAAGGTCCTAGAAGCGACACGAAGCCACGCACGAAAACCAGGGACTTATGTCCCTGGTATTGCAGCAGATCCGCCGCAACTGCCGCATTTCTGCGGCAATTTGGTGGGGCCACGCGTCGATTTTTGACGTGTAGCCCCGTCTCGTCTTCTAGAACCCCCTTGTGCCTATAAATAGGGCAGGGTTGGTCCTGAACGCAAGCAAATTTGATTTTAGGCTAGGTTTTCTCTCTTTTGTTGTAGGTTAGGATTTTCTTTCTCTTTTATTTTGTATTTTTTTTAGATTCATGTAGTAGGGCTGAGAGATTCAGAGAGAGATAGAGAGATATTGATGTAATAGATGGTGACAATCTATGTAAAGGTGTCTCCTTTCTTCTCCAATGTAATCTTCTCCATCTTGTACATGATTCTTAGCTAATCTTTTCTTCTCATGACAATCTAACTACTAACCACTAACCATCTAACCACTTACTTGATAATCCACATGAATCTAATAGCCTCTACAAGGATTTGCTCTTGCAAGAGCCATTGATGGCTCATGATGATGGATTCTAACATTCTAACATTTCTAACGCCTAACCCACTAACTTGCTAACTTGTAATGTCTGCTTTATTTCATGCTCACCTCTAACTAGTTTTGATGATTTAATAAGTAGCTTGCAACTTGTTAGTAGTATGAATGTGTTGTTTGAATGTAGAAGAACAATCTTATGGGCCATGCTCTGTATCTTCTCTTGAAGCCAAGGATTAGTGATGGCCAAGGATCCATATGAGGCAACTATCACTAAGAGGTTAGTATGGTTAGTGGAGCAATTAGTAGTTAGTAGCCATGAGTTTTCTTTCATAATTTTCTTCTCGCTTTTTTACTTTGCTTTAAAAATCAATTTCAAAACTCTTCTTTTATCTTTTCATTGATGTTTTCACCAACTTCTTAGTTTACCTTTGTTTCATCTTCTTTTCTATTTTATTTTTCAAACCACTTCTCTTTTGTTTTCTTCACCGTTTCCATCACCTCCTTCTCCATCAATACTGGATTTTATTTTCTTTTCATTTTTATTCTTTTAAACAAAGAAGACTTGTTAACAACAGACGTGAATAAAAACTGTTAATACTTCTATCACCTCCCGTCCCTGTGGATTCGACCCGTTGAGCCAATACTATAATGGAAGTATCGAGGGAACATTAGCACATATGAGCTTTTATATTGATTTTATAAAACACACATTTTCAGGTGCTTGTTCCGCCTCGATCAAATTTTTGGCGCCGTTGCTAGGGATGGGAATGGTTTTGATGTCACATTTTGTTAACATTTTCTTCTCTGTTTTAGTGTGCAGGTCAAAGTTTACAAGAACTTCATATTGCAGAACAAACACTAGTTTTGCATCTCCCTGCTCTAAAAAGCAGGGATCCAACTTCTAAAAAAAAGCCACGCAAACGCGACTCTTGCCGCGCAAACGCGACGATTTTGTGATAATTATGTATCTTGTTGTGCTGGGCTGTGTTCATTGTAATAGCTAGTTAATTTGTACTATTATTTTTCTTCTTTGATTGCCTAAACACCGCAATAAATTAAAGAACTAAAATACGATATTTCGGACGGTTTTTAAAATGGTTTAGGCATTTGCATTTAGGCACGTGTCAATTTCAGTTCCAATATACTGTATTTTGTTCTATTGTTGTGATCTGGATTGAGGTGTATATATGACATTGCATATAGCATAGGACAAACACGTGGGTGAATTATTCGCTTTGTGTTATCTTTTTGTTTATATTGCACACTGCACGAATTAGATTTAAGGGCATAACCCAATACAAGATAAGGTAGGATTTCATCACCCTTCCTTAGCCCAAAAATCACCTCCCCACTCACACAACCCAAGCCCTAATAAAAGTTGATAGACATTGGCCCCTAGGGACATCTCGAACTCATTAAGAGATTCACCGAGGGTGAAACTTGTTTTGAATCTTACTCTTGTGAAATCGGTGTCTAAGGTTGGGGACCAAGAGGTTACGCTTCAAAGATGCCGTGGTTTGGCGTAATTAAGGCCCGTTGCTTACGCACGGATACTCCCACCGTATTTTGCCCCTACTTGGCCGATTAGCTTGTGGTCGGATTCATACAACAACCTCCCCCGGGTAATTGACCAGTTAGGAGTCGTCTAGGTCTGGTCAACCTTAATATAGGTTTGGTTTTGACTTTTTTCTTTCTGTTTGTTTGTTTGCTTTTTCTTTTTTGTTTGTGATTGTTTGTGAAATGGAATTCAACAATAACAATTCTTTCAATCCGAATATAAATCTATATTTCACACCGACCCATTTGTTTCAGATAATTTCAACCTGATTTTTCACAATATGAGCCAACCACATACACCGGGTTGGACTTATCCGTATCAATACAACCCATACCTACAATCTTATGACTATAATTTCCAAAATAATTTTAACTCTTCACAGAGTCAATGGGGATTCACCTCCCCTGAGTTAAATTTTCAACCTCCTTATCCACCGTATCCACCTTGTCCACAAATATCACAATATTCATTCCCCGATTTCGCTTCCTATACTCCTTTTTTAGAACTTCCCATTGAAGAAAAATCCGAGTTAGAAAAGAGTATAGAAGCCAACCTACAAGAGGCCGAGCGACAACTTCAGAAAATGATGGCCTCTCTAATTTCACAATATTTTCAAGAGTCTTACTCAGTTCCACCTATTCAAAATGAACAACCATTTGCCCTGAAACTGAGTAAGGAACTCTTGTGTGAGTCCAAGCTTCAATCTCAAAACATTTTGGACTCACATTCTTCACAAAATTTTCAAAATCAAGATTCTTATGCTCCATTTCTGGACCATCTACTTAAAGAAAAATCAAGTCTAGAAAAGAGTATAGAAACCTTACAGGAGTCAGCTTTACAATTTCAAAAATCTTCTTCTAAGTCTATTGATAGGTTGGAAACACAATTGAGTCAATTGGTTAACATTTATAAGAATGAGAAAACTCTCTCTTATTAATCTTTGACCAATTCAAATATCTCTAACTCTATCAATTTGACCCATGACTCTTGTTGTTTTGGAAACTAAGATTCCTACACTCCTTTTCTAGAACAACTACTTGAAGATATATCACATTTGGAAAAGAGTACAGAAATCTTGTGAGAGTCCGCGCTACAATTTCAAAATCTTCTACACAGTCTATCAATAGGTTAGAACAACAATTAAGTCAATTGATCAACATTTATAAGAATGAGGAAGCTCTTTCTTATTAACCTTTGGCTAATTCATATATCTCTAACTCCATTGATTTGAATCAGGACTCTTATTGTTTTGGAAACCAAGCTTCAATTTCAGCACACCCATCTGAGCTTGACCAAACTTCAAATATTAAAAATCTCATTAACATTTTGGCAAGTTATCCTTTTCCTGAGATTGAAGTAGGGGCAAAATACGGTGGGAGGTATCCGTGCGTAAGCAACGAGCCTTAATTACGCTAAATCACTGTATCTTCGAGGCGTAACCTCTTAATCTCCAACCTTATACACCGATTTCACAAGAGTAAGATTCAAAATAAGTTCAACCCTCGGTCAATCTCATAATGAGTTCAAGATGTCCCTAGGGGCCAACGTCTATTAATTTTTATTAGGGCTTGGGTTGTGTGAGTGGGGAGGTGATTTTTGGGCTAAGGAAGGGTGATGAAATCCCCACCTTATCTTGTATGGTTTTGCCCTTAATTTCAATTCGTGCAAATTTGCAAAATAGACAAGAGTATTACACAAAGCGATAAATCACCCACGTGTTTATCCTATGATATATGCAATGCCATATGTACACCTCAATCCAAATCACAATCACAGAACAAAATACAGTATATTGGAATTGAATTGACACGTGCCTAAATGCAAATGTCTAAGCCGTTTTAAAAGCGTCCAATTACCGTATTTTAGCTCTTTTATTGTTACAGTGTGTAGGCAGTCAAAACTGAAAAATAGCACAACAATACAACAATATATGCAATGTGCAAGAATCCTGCAAATGATGAAGTCCAAATGCCAAACAAATGCCGCGTTTGCGCGACTATTCTTGGGTTTTTGCGGCACAATTATGGAAGCAGGGTCCCTGCTTTCTCGAGCAGGGGCATGCAAGTAAAAGGAAAGTTTTGCAATGTTCAATTTCTGCAAAAATTAACCTGCACACCAAAATAGAGAAGAAAATGTTAACAAAACGTGAAATCAAAACCATTCCCATCCCCGGCAACGGCGCCAAAAATTTGATCGGAGCGGAACTAGCACTCAAAGACGTGTGTTTTATAAAATAAATGAAAATATATGTGTGCTAATGTTCCCTCGATACTTCTGTTATAGCATTAGATCAACAGGTCGAATCCACAGGGACGTGAGGCGGTAGAAGCATTAACAGTCTTTATTCACGTGTTATGTTAACAGTTCTTCTTTGTTAAAAGAATGAAAAAGAAATAAAAGAAAAGAAATCTAGAAGTGATTGAAGAAATCCAGAAGTGATTGATGGAGAAGGGCGATGAAACGGCGATGTGAAAATAAAGAGAAATGGTTTTGAAAACTAAAAGAAGATGAAACAAAGGTGAACTAAGAGGATGGTAAAAACAACAAAAGAAAAAATGATAAAAGAGTTTGGAATTAGTTTTTAAAACAAAGTAAAAGAAAACTCATAGACACTAACTACTAATTGCTCCACTAGCCATGCTAACCTCTTAGTAATAGTTGCCTCACATGGATCCTTGGTCATCACTAAGCTTGGCTTCAAGAGGCGATACAGAGCATGGCCCATAAGATTGTTCTTCTACATTCAAATAATACATCCATACCACATAACAAGTTACAAGCTTTTATTAATTCATCAAAATCGGTTAGAGGCGAGCATGAAATAAAGAAGACATTACAAGTTAGCAAGTTAGTGGGTTAGGTGTTAGAGATATTAGAATCCATCATCATGAGCCATCAATGGCTCATGCAGGAGCAAGGCCTTGTAGAGGCTACTAGATTCATGTGGATTATCAAGTAAGTGGTTAGATGGTTAGTGGTTAGTAGTTAGATTGCCATGAGAAGAAAAGATTAGCTAAGCATCATGTAGAAATGAAGAAGATTATAATGGAGAAGAAAGGAGACACATATATATAGATTGTCACCATCTATTACATCAATACCTCTCTATCTCTCTCTGAATCTCTCAGCCCTACTTCAAGATCTATAAAAGAAAAGAAAATACAAAATAAAAGAGAAAGAAAATCCTAATCTACAACTAGAAGAGAGAAAGCTAGCCTAATTCTTCATTTGCTTGTGTTTCGGCCAAACCCTGCCATATTTATAGGCAAAAGGAAGTTCCAGAAGACGAGATAAGGCCACGCGTCAAAGATCGACGCGTGGCCCCACCACCTTGCCGCGGAAACGCGGCCATTGTCGCGTTTTCGTGGTAATACCAGGGACCTAGGTCCCTGATTTTGGTGTGGGGATGTGCGGCTCTTCGGGACCTTCTAGATATGCTCCGATTTGGGTATTTTCATCCGTATATTCGTCTGACGTGCGCAAGGGTCTAGGTTCAATGTATCTTCTAGAAGATCCCTTACTTGGCCTCCAAGAAATACATATTTAATTACCCGAAAATGGGTTTAATTAAGCTCTTATTACCCTTTTGTCCTCTTTGTCTTGATTATCTGCAAGAGAGACCAAAACACGATTTAAACTGATATTTTATTCATAAATCAATAGGGAAATGCGATATAATAATGTAGAATTGTAGACTAATCACACCCCCACACTTATCTTTTGCTCGTCCCGAGCAAAACAAGAAAAGAAAAATTATACTACAAATGTTATTACACCACTTTCGCAGGTGACGCGATTGCACTGAGCGTGTGCAACAAGCCGTTAAACCTCTAAGTTACCCCTAGAGGGGAAGTATTGTCTCCTGAGGGTTTTCAGTGGATTGCACCCACAAAATCCATAAAGAAAGAAGACAAATGTTAGTATTTTGAAAACATATTTTGAAAGAGAGACAAGTTTTTAAAATAATTTTGCAAAAGTATAAGTGATCTAAGATCATAAGTCCACCAAAAATTGTTATTCCTTAAACTTAGTCTTTATGCAAGATGTTTTCTTAAATTAAGGTAAGAATTCAAAATTAGATTGAATATTTTATCCTACATAAAACCTAGATAATATGCACTTTGTGATAGTGAAGATTTCTGGGATTTCAGCTCTAACCATCAAGCCATTTATTTTTATATATATATATATATATATATATATATATATATATATTCTTTTTCTTTTTTTCTCTTAGTTTTCTTAGGCTTTCTAGTTTATCCGGGTAGTGAACCTTTACCGATGACTCCCAGACCAGACGGTCCTAGGGCACCAGATGAGAAAATATCCCTCGGGTTTAAGAACTCGAGTAAACAAGGCCACAAAACTCAGAGGGATAATTTGTTTCTTTTGACCACCGTTAGGCGTGAATAATCATACTTCTTGAGGTATAATTATCCAACTTAATAAGTGATTTTTTTCTTCGTATATAATATATATTTTTTATTTATTTTGCTTTATGGCATTTTAGGTCTTTGTTTCCATCCCAAAAATGTATAAGTGTGAAGTGCATACTATCTAAGGCAAAAAATTTAAGATAAAATTATCTCTCCAATTTATCTTACTTAACCTATAATTTTAAACAAGATCTATTATTTTGACTGGGTTTAAGATGTCATAATTAAGGCTTCCCTAATTTCTAAGATCATCTTAATTTTCTTAAAAATAGATCAAAACTTTGTCTCTTGTTTCAAAAAGTTATTAAAGAATGGAAAAAATTCTTATACAAAAGAAGAATTTTACAAAGAAGTGAAAAATAAAGAAAATCTAAAAACTCTATGTTAGTAAACCCTCCCCCACACTTATCTCATGCATTGTCCTCAATGCATCGTGAATATATATATGAATGAAACAAATAAAGAGGAAAGAAAAAATCATCTCAAGGTGGTAGTTCCGGTGGCGATCTGATTGGTCCACGAAATGCGGCCCAATCTAATTTTTGTGGAGTTCGGAGGAACCCATCAGAGACCTCTAAAATACAACCCACTAGAATGATGCATATATGTATGATTTTTATTAAGAATTTTACCCCATCTAATTTTCAAAATAATTTCAGAGTCAATTCTATCAACACTTTTGTCCCAAAATGAAGTATAAAAAAGATGAAATGATTGATTTGGATTCAGGAAGTACAGGAACTAATACTGACTCAGGAAAAAGACTTAAGTCAAGTAAAGGTTCAAGAGTCGAGATTGGTTCAGGAAGTGGGTCCAAATCAAGAAGTTGAAACGCAAGTCCATATTCATTTTCTCATGATGGTATGTGACTTCCTAAGGTTAGTGATTCAAGTTCAAGAATGATAGGTGTAGGAACAAAAACTGACTCTAAAATATTACTCAAGTTGGGTAACAAAACAGGAGTCAATATTCATTTAGGAATTTGAACTGATCACAAATCTGAGAATCTAGGTCACATTCCTCATTGAGTTCAATTCCATAAAAATGAGAACTTGCCAATATGTCAATGGGACATTTCAAAGTATGAAATTGGTCAAGTTCGATATGATGATCATAAAAGATTGGTGATTCAATTTCACAATGGATTGGTACAGGATCCAATACTGACTCGTGAAAAGGCCTGAAATAAGGTAAAAATACCTCAGTCAATATTGAATCAGAAAGTGAAATTGAATTACCAAGTTGAAGTTCAGGATCATATTCATGCTCAAGTTCAATTTCAGGAAAAGGATAACTTTCCAAAATGTCAATGGGGTTTTCAATATTTGAAGTGTGGACAAGTTCATATGGGTGTGCTAAATTGAATCTTGGTTACCAAAATGACAAGAGTCCTGGGTCAGATCAATAGAGTTAGGGATAGCTGAATTGGTCAAAGGTTGATAAGATAGAGTTTCCTCATTCCTATAAATGCTAACCAACTGACTCAATTGTGTTTCCAACCTATCGATAGACTGGGTAGAAGATTTTTGAAATTGTAGCGCGGACTCCTGCAAGATTTCTATACTCTTTTCTAGATGTGATATTTCTTCAATTGGATGTTCTAGAAAGGGAATGTAGGAATCTTGGTTTTGGAAAATTTGTGAAGAGTGTGAGTCCAACATGTTTTGAGATTGTGGGTCGGACTCACGCAAGAGTTCCTTACTTATTTCCATGGCAGATGGTTGTTCATTATAAGGAGGTGGAACTGAGTGAGACTCTTGAAAATATTGTGGAATTGGAGAGGCCATCATTTTCTGAAATTGTCGCTCGGCCTCTTGTAGGTTGCCTTCTATATACTCTTTTCTAACTCGGATTTTTCTTCAATGGGAGGTCCAGGAAAAGGAGTATAGGAAGCAAATTGGGAAATGAAGATTGTGAAAATTATGAAAATTGTGAACAAGGTGGTGGTCGGGGGAGGTGAATCCCCATTGACTCTGTGAAGAGTTAAAATTATTTTGAAAATTATGTTTATAAGATTGGGGTATGGGTTGTATTGATTCGGATAAGTCCAACCCTGTGTATTTGGTTGGTTCATATTATAAAAAGGCAGGTTGGAATTATCCGAATCAAATAGGGTCGGAATATGGATTCATATTAAGATTGAAAGAATTGTTATTGTTGAATTCCATTACACAAACAATCACAAACAAAAAAGAAAAAGCAAACAACAAACAAAAGAAAAGAAAAAATCAAAACCAAGCCAATATTAAGATTGACGTAGACCTAGACGACTCCTAACTTGTCGATTACCCGGGGGAGGTTGTTGTATGAATCTGGTCACAAGCTAATCGGCCAGGTAGGGATAAAATATGGTGGGAGGTATCCGTGCGTAAGCAACGAGCCTTAATTACGCCAAATCAGGGTATCTTCGGGGCATAACCTCTTAATCCCCAACCTTAGACACCGATTTCACAAGAGTAAGATTCAAAACAAGTTCCACCCTCGGTCAATCTCTTAATGAGTCCAAGTTGTCCTAGGGGCCAACATCTATTAATTTTTATTAGGACTTGGGTTGTGTTAGTGGGGAGGTGATTTTTGGGTTAAGGGTGATAAAATCCCCACCTTATCTTGTATGGGTTTTGCCCTTAATTTCAATTCGTGCAAGTATGCAAAATAGATAAGAGTATAACAGAAAGCGATAAATCACCACGTGTTTATCCTATGATATATGCAATGCCATATGTACACCGCAATTCAAATCACAACAACAGAACAAAATACAGTATATTGGAATTAAATTGACACATGCCTAAATGCAAATGTCTAAGCAGTTTTAAAAGCATCCAATTATCGTATTTTAGCTCTTTTATTATTAGTGTGTATAGGCAATCAAGGCAGAAAAATAGCAGCAACAATACAATAATATATGCAACGTGCAAGAATCCTGCAAATGATAAAGTCCAAATGCAAAACAAATGCCGCGCTTGCGCGGCTATTCTTGGGTTTTCGCGGCACAATTATGGAAGCAGGGTCCCTGCTTTCTAGAGCAGGGACATGCAAGCAAAAGGAAAGTTCTGCAATGTTCAGTTTCTGTAAAAATTAACCTGCACACCAAACAGAGAAGAAAATGTTAATAAAAACGTGAAATCAAAACCATTCCCATCCCCGGCAACGGTGCCAAAAATTTGATCGGAGTGGAACCAACACTCAAAAATGTGTGTTTTATAAAATAAATGAAAATATATGTGTGCTAATGTTCCCTCGATACTTTTGTTATAGCATTAGATCAACAGGTCGAATCCACAGGGACGAGAGGTGGTAGAAGCATTAACAGTCTTTATTCACGGGTTATGTTAACAGTTCTTCTTTGTTAAAAGAATGAAAAAGAAAATAAAAGAAAAGAAGTCTAGAAGTGATTGAGGAAATCCAGAAGTGATTGATGGACAAGGGCGATGAAATGGCGATGTGAAAATAAAGAGAAATGGTTTTGAAAACTAAAAGAAGATGAAACAAAGGTGAACTAAGAGGATGGTAAAAACAACGATAGAAAAAATGATAAAAGAGTTTGGAATTGATTTTTAAAATAATGTAAAAGAAAACTCATGGCTACTAACTACTAATTGCTCCACTAATCATGCTAACCTCTTAGTGATAGTTGCCTCACATGGATCCTTGGTCATCACTAATCCTTGGCTTCAAGAGACGATACAGAGCAGGCCCATAAGATTGTTATTCTACATTCAAACAATACATCTATTCCACATAACAAGTTGCAAGGTACTATTAATTCATCAAAACCGGTTAGAGGTGAGCTGAAATAAAAAGATATTGCAAGTTAGCAAGTTAGTGGGTTAGGTGTTAGAGATGTTAGAATCCATCATAATGAGCCATCAATGGCTCTTGCAAGAGCAAGGCCCTGTAGAGGCTACTAGATTCATGTGGATTATCAAGTAAGTGATTAGATGGTTAGTGGTTAGTAGTTAGATTGTCATGAGAAGAAAAGATTAGCTAAGCATCATGTAGAAGATGTAGAAGATTATAATGGAGAAGAAAGGAGATATCTTTACATAGATTGTCACCATCTATTACATCAATACCTCTCTATCTCTCTCTGAATCTCTCAGCCCTTCTACAAGATCTATAAAAGAAAAGAAAATACAAAATAAAAGAGAAAGAAAATCCTAATCTACAATAGAGAAACCTAGCCTAATTCTTCATCTGCTTGCATTTCGGCCAAACACTGCCATATTTATGGGCAAAAGGAGGTTCCAGAAGATGAGACAATGCCACTCGTCGAAGATCGACCCATGGCCCCACCACCTTGCCGCGCAAATACGGCTATTGCTGTGTTTCCGCTGCAATACTAGGGACCTAGGTCCCTGGTTTTAGTGCGGGGATGTGCGGCGCATTTTCATTCGTATATTCGTCTGACGTGCGCAAGGGTGTAGGTTCAATGTATCTTCTAGAAGATCCCTTACTTGCCTCCAAGAAATACGGATTTAATTATCCAAAAATGGGTTTAATTAAGCTCTTATTACCCTTTGCCCTCCTTATCTTGATTATCTGTAAGAGAGACCAAAACACGGTTTAGACCAACATTTTACTCATAAATTAGTAGGAAAATGCGATATAATAATGCAGAATTGTAGACTAATCATTTAACGACTTGTTGCACATGCTTAGTATAATCGCGTGACCTGCGAAAGTAGTCTAATAATCTTTGGTTTAGTTTTGTTGTTTTGCTCGAGGACGAGCAAAAGATTGGTATGGGGCGTGATCGGTCGCTAATACTGTATATTTATTATCACATTCTCATATTTATTATACAATAAACTCGATCTTTAATCTTATTTTTGTCTAATTTATATGCAGGCCTTTACTAAAGGAGAGGGAAGAGAAACGAGCCCAAAAGTCCATCAAAACTCTGATTTAATTCTGAATTAATTCAAATCAAAGATCAGGGCAGATCAGAGCAAATCAAAGAAGATAAAAACAATTGAAAAGTTAGTTAAAGCTGAAGATAAAAGGAGGTTTCATCAAGATCCATGACCCAAACTGAAAATCTAGCTGGAGATAAAGCCAAATCATCAAGCCAGGGACCTACACCACCCAGGTGTGGCCACTGAGCCACACTCAGGCCGCGAAAACGCTGCCAAAGCCACATTTCTACAGCTTTGTTAATTTTATTGGGGGAGCGTTTGCTCCTCCTATCTTTATACACTCTCCCTCGTTTGTTTTTGCCTATAAATACAAGGTTTTTAGAGACTACAGGGAATGATTAAGCAGAGACTAAAAATTAGGCTATTTTATAGTTTGCAACTTAGGTTTTTTATTTTTTTATATAATTGTTGTTTTATTTATGTAACTGAGAGGAGAGGAAAGTTTCATGGAAGAATGAGAGCAAAGTTTGTACTGAGGGTGACACCGGTGTAAGCAAGCCTTTTCTTTCATTGTTATTTGAATCAAATTAAAGTTTCTTTTCTTATTTACTCTTGTTTTTATTTGTTTTCCTCTTGTGTTTGTGAATCCAAATGAGTCCGATAGCCTCGAAGTTGCCTTGCCCTTGTAAGTGCCGTTGATGGCTTTTGGCGATGGATAGCCATTCCTTTGCTAGTGTACCTTGCCCCTTCATTTCGTAGTGTAAATCTGAAATGGGGAAGATCCTATTTGTCATACTTCGCTCGCCCTCAAACAAAGGTACATCGTAGATATGAGTCAAAGGTAAGCGCACCAAAGAGGTAACTAGGTATTTTTTAGGGTTTAACATTCTTTCTTTTAATTTTTAGTTTAGAGCACCAACACCACAATCTCCCAACTCTTTTATTCACACTTTTTAATTTCTTTATATAAATTTATTTTCTATATTCTCCACCTTTTCAATCTACCACTTTCTTCTTAACTTAACTATAACTCTTTTTCATTTTCTTTTCAAGAACTAAAAGAAGAATTTTAACCATTTTCTGTAACTTAAAAGAGAACTTACTAAAAATCTTCCATCGCTATTCCCTTATTGTGGATCACGACCCGCATAGCTACTTGCTATAGCGGTAGTATTGAGTACTTGTACATTCTATTCTTAAGTTCTGAAATTCTGTATATTCTGTGTGCAGCTTCCAACTTAATCAGTGAGCGTGTAATACTTCACCTCCTCATTCTTAACTAAGCCTGGGTTATCATTTTCGTGGAGTAGGAGAGATGCGGTGAGGGCAGATTCACCGTCAGGATATTCAAAATCATCTATATCAACATTATATATATCTACACCCTTTCAAGAGAGATGTAGCAAATGGGATTTTTTTTTTTAAAGAAATGTTAATATCTTTGCTCAGAACCCTAGATCTGATATGATTATTTTGAAAAGTTAGATTAGAGTAGAAATAATGCACAAACTTATGGTGGACAGGTTCCTTCATGGTGACTAGGTATTCTAGAGGGCTTGTGTTCCAAATATTTGCAAGATTTAAGTTCTCAAAATCAACAAGCACTACAGTTCTACCAAAAATCACATGTTTATTATAGATAACAAAAAACCTATATGATGCATTTTGAGAAACAAAGGGGTTTCATGAGGATTCGGGTTGTTTACCCTTCTCAGATCTAAGCCTCTTAGATATGATAATGATAGGAAGATGATAAACAAGATTATGGCATGAATTAAAGAGAGATTTTAAGAAAAATTATGAAACAAAAAGATTAGATAGATTTAGGGTTTATACCTTAACAAAACTGAAATTATTCCTTGAAATTAAGCGAATTCGAAGACTAGAGGTGAAATCCAACAATTTTTAGGGACCAATTTGAGTTTGGATGGGGTTTGGGAGAGACGGGATGAAGGGAATTAGTGAGGAGAAGAAGAGGGAGTCGGTGGAGGAAGAGAAAAGTGAGAGAGTGTTGGGAATTTAGGGCTTTAAAATCAGTTAAAAACACAGCAGACCCGACACTCGGTCAACCGCCGGGTCGACCGGGGTCTAACTGAGAGCATCTCGGTTTCTATCGGTCGACCGGTCGGTCGACAGGCTTAGGCCCCAAAAAAAAAAATTGATCCAGGTTTCCTCGGTCGACCGCCCAGTCGACCGGACCTATTCCAAATCAACTCAGTCGACCAGTCGGTCGACCGGGACTACCCAAAAATCAGTTTTTTAAAAAAAATTAAAATGAGGGTTTAGAAAAATATTTTAACTTGGATATTTTTATACTAAAGCAGAGATAAAATTCCAAAAATCTTATAGGCATGGAAAACACAAAAATGTGATAAAACAATTTATTTTTTTAAAATATATTTTCCAATAATTAATTCGTATAGTAAGCAATTAAAAAAATAAGATATTGAAGCCGAATATACTTAACGGGTTCTGAACTTCTTCTCGTCATTCCCCTAGATAAGAGTTAAGGCGCGCAATTGTTATCTTGATTTATTGCTTAAATATGGTTTAAATAGGATACCCAACTACACGATAGATATACAATACACACACACACACGTATATGAGCAAAAATTAATCTATGTACACATGCATGCAAAGATATCTATCAAACAAGTGAGCATAGGTAAACACCATAAACATGGGCAAGCAATCCATTGGCTAGTACATAGAGCAAAAGTAATATCAAAGGACTAGCTCAAGTATAAGCAAGCCAAAAAATTCATGTATACACAACTAAAGCTTATTAACAAACATGAAAAGCTAGCTATTCCTATGCATATATAGATCTAGCTAGAATTGAAATTTTCAAGTGGAGAAGTTACCAATCATAGGCAATCTCCAAAATAGGTGCTTCTTGATTGCGATGCAATATGACGGTTGATCCTTTGAGCTCCAATGCATCCACCACCAAGACACCATCTCCTCCTATGTCTTGGAGGAAGAAGACACACCTACATCAATTAAGTTGGGTGTGTTTTTTGGTACCCAAATCTTTTTGAGTCCTATAGGGTTAGTGCTTTCTCGAACCCAAATATTTTTATTTAACATGTTTAACTTAGCTTAAAATTTTTTTGCTAAATGGCCTTTGCGGTCGCAATGTGCACACGTGTAAATTTTTTCATACATGAAAGCATGCTTATGTTAATGTGTATGTGCTTATTGTGCATGTTTTTCATGGTGTGTGAGATGAATGAGATGTATGTTTCCTTTGGGTTTTCCCTTTGGAAACATTGAATTAAATTTGTTCATAACAAATGCACACTTTTTCAAAGTGGTATCCAAAACATTATTACATTTTTGGATATCCAAAAATTTATTTTTGTTAGAAGCAATATTAGGGTTTTTGCCCTTACAAACAACTTTATATTTATCAAAATTCTTTTTTGTTTTCTCAAAACAAATTGATGGTTCATTTTTCTCTTTAAAAACAATTTCTAACTTATTCTTTAAAAAGTTATTTTCCTTTTTCAATTTTTTATTTTGTGCAAGAAAAATTTCATATCTATTTTGTAATTCTTCAAAAACTTGAGTAAGTTCATCCATAATTAAATCATCATCTTTTAGAGAGATTTCAAGATTAACCATGGAAGTCTCGTCTCCGTTTGCCATGAAGCAAACATGTGCGACATCAATCTCCTCTTCGGAATCCGTTTCCGAATCATCCCAAGTGGTTACCATCACCTTCTTCTTTTTGTGCACTTTTTTGGAGGCAGTGACTTGAAGTAAAGGGCAATTCGCAATGAGATGGCCCGTCTTCTTGCAATGAAAGTAAGAACCCATCTCCTCATTCTTCTTTTCAAATTTTCCTTAAGGTCTTCCTCTTCGGAAGTTGCTTTGTCATCCTTTCTTGTAAAACATTTTGCCCACTTTCCTAATGAGCATGACAAAGTCTTCATCTTCATCTTAGGATGAATCTTCTTCGTCGATAGTAGAGGGAGTAGCTTTTAAAACAATAGCTTTATTCTTTGGTGTCTCCCTTTCTACGCACTTTCATCTCCATCTCATATGTCTTGAGATTTCTGATGAATCCCGAGAAGTCCATTTCTTCCCTATCATTGAGCTCCTTTAACGTTGTGGCCTTTACTTCCCAAGCTTTGGGGCAGAATGACCTTCCAAATTTTTTGGTCATTGTCAATGGTGTCACCTAAAGAAGATAATCCATTAGTAATCTTGGTGAACCGAGTAAGCATCTCATCAATAATTTCATTTTCAAGCATGTAAAAATTCTCATATTAAGAATGATGCAAGTCAACTTTAAATCTCTTGACTTGCGACGTCCCCTTATGAGTAATGATTAGATCATTACAAATCTCATAAGTGAATTTGTAATTAATTACACGAGAAAGATCATCATCATTTAATGCTTGTGTGAGTGCATATGTGCCTTAGCATTGGCCTCATAGTCCTTAGCGGTTACTTCGGACCATGTATCCTCATCACCATGAGGTTCAATGAATTCCTTAGTTATGGCTTTAGCTACGCTAACCCTTAGGGACTTGAGGAAGAGGTTCATCTTGACTTTCCAAATTGAAAAGTTTAACCCATCAAATTTGGGTGGGGACTTGATGCTAGAGAAAGCGTGCGATGCCATGAAAACAAATATAAGTGCACAAACAAATAACAAATGTAACAAATAAATATAGCCAAATGAAAGGATCTCCCTAAGGTGGTTAAACCAAAACTAGGGTTAGGCTCTGATACTAATTGTAAATCACTTAGAGGGGGTGAATAGGTGATGGCTATACTAAATGGCAAATAATGTGGAATTAAAATTTACTTTCTAGCAACCTAGTAAATACCAATCACAATACAAGAAATACTTGCAAATACGTAAACAAGATAAGTGTGCAAGAAAGTAAAGAGAGAGTAGAGTGAAGAGAGAAAGAGTAAGCAATCGCAAACATGATGATATGTTCTGAGGTTCTAGCCACTGCTCTACGTCCCCACCTTCAACACTATAAAGGATTTTCACTATGACACTATGATCGATCTCACTAGATTGTCAACCGTTACAAGTTCTCACTAGAACTCCATGGACTCATAAGTCCTCTCTCGCGGTGCCGCAATACCAACAAATGGATCTCACTAGCTTACTTGAGGCTGCAACCTCTACAACTTCACAATAGAAGGAATTCAGTGATCTTCTCTTGATCATAAAATGCTCACAAGCATAATCTTATAACCAAGATAAGGAGGTGAAACTCATTGGGATTGTGAAGTGGAAATAGTTTGTAAAGATGTATAGGGAAGGCTCAAGCTAAAAATAAAGTGTATGAAATTTTGGCTCAATTGGAAATCTTTTAAGAAAAGAATTAAAACTTGATTTTGATGATTAAATCTTGTTGTAAACTTGAAAAAAGTTGTTCTTGGGTTTTTCTATAGTCCCACTTATATAGGTGACGAAAACATGAAGAGAAAACTTAATAGAGTCGCTGGAAAAAGACTCAGAAAAAGACAAACAGAAAACTAGCCGTTGGGAAAAAATCAGAAGAAAATCATTCTGTCGGTCAACTGGCCGGTCGATCGCCAACGGTCAGATTTTCGACCATTGGGGATAGAGGTCGACCGATCAGTTGACCATTTGTCCCAACCAGAGAACAAAGCTCTCTACGGTCGACCGGTCAGTCGACTGTGACCAAACCAAGAGCAAAGCTCTTGCAAACGGTCAACCGAATGGTTGACCGAAGTGCACACAAAGCACTTGGGAAAATTTTGTGCATGTCGGTCGACCGCTCGATCGACCGACAGAGTACTTTTGCTCTGTCAACGGCCGACCAGTTGGTCGACCAACCTAGGGCCAAAAGCTTGTTTTGTAAATCTTTTTGAAGTCAACCTTTTTCCGACAAAAATAAACCTTGTTTTTATATACAAAATAAAGTTCTAGGGACTTGATAGAATTAGTGTGTGATCATGAATCAACACAAAATAAAGATAGAACTATATTTTATAAAAACACTTTTCTAAATCGAAAGTCGGTTTTTCTGAAATTCTTTTTTCCGAAACTTGATTTTGAAAACGGAAAAGAGAAAAGTTTTGAACACTTTTCAAAAATACTTAGGAATATGAAAGATGTGTATGAGTGTGTCAATCTCCGAGCTATCAACCTATATCATCTTTATTTTAACAAATGACTATAAATCCTATCTAAAATGTAAAAAGAAAAAATACAAATCTTCTATAGTCTTCTCTTGCAAACTTGATCCTTGAGCTTTTCTATATGCTTAGGCTCTGGGATTGACATCTTTCATGGCTTCAAAAGGTGTGAGTCTTATGGTGTAGTCACGATGCAACATGAAGTTAACCTGAAACTTATTTAAACAAAATTATTAGAAACATAACTACATATGTTTTGTTATAATCAAAACTAGGGCAAATGGCCTTTGGACCAACAATGCCTGGGCTCGACCCTCAAGTGGCTAATGCATCGCCTCAACATCAATCCAGATGTGAAGCCTATCAACCAACAGCAACGATGGTTCCACCCAGAGATAATGGAAGCGATTCAGTCGGAACTCAAGAAGCTTATAGACTCCAGTTTCATCAGGGAAGAACAATACCCTGATTGGGTAGCCAATATTGTCCCCATCACCAAGAAGAATGGGAAGATTTGAGTTTGCATTGATTTCTGTGATCTAAATGAGGAGTGTCCTAAAGATGAGTTCCCCCTTCCAATCACGGATGTCATAATCGATGACATGTCTGGGTTTGAACGGATGTCCTTCATGGATGGATTCTCTAAATACAATCAAATTAAGATGTACCCTGATAATGAGAAGCATACATCATTCAGGATACCACTAGGGGTATACTGCTATACAGTGATGCCCTTCGAGTTAAAGAATACAGGGGTGACATACCAGAGATCCATGAATGCAATTTTTCACAAGCATATACGTAAAATAGTAGAATGCTACGTAGATGATATTGTAGTGAAAAGTTGTGCCAAAGGCGATCACATTGTAGATCTGAAGATAGTATTTGACATAATGCGGGCATATCAATTGAAGATGAATCCCACCAATCCTTCCTGGGGGTACCCAGCGGTAAATTTCTCAGTTTCGTTGTGACATCCAGGAATCCACCTCGACCCAGAGAAAATACGAGCCATTCAAAAAATGCAACCTTTAAGGAACTTTAGAGAGCTAAAAGGATTGCAAGGGCGACTAGCCTACATCCAGAAGTTTATCTCAAACCTCTCGGGACGATGCCAACTCTTCACCAAATTTATGAAGAAGGGCATTTCATTCATCTGGGACAATGCTTGCCAACAAGCATTCGAGAAAATCAAGCGGTACCTCACGCAGCCACCAGTGCTCATACCTCCGGGCTAAGGAAACCTTTTTCTGATATACATTCAAGCTATGGATCAATCTCTAGGAGCGTTACTAGCCCAGAATAATGATCAGGGATACGAGTAGGCAATCTATTACCTGAGTAAAACTATGATCGGAGCTAAACATCGATATAATCTGGTCGAAAAGGAACGCTTGGCGTTGGTGTACGCCGTCCAGAAGATGCGGCATTACCTGGTGGGCAAAATCATATACATAATATCAAAAGTCAATCATTTAAGATTGCTTATGATGAAGCCATCATCGCTAAATGGTCGATTGGTAAAATAAGCCATATTGCCCTCCCAATATGAGATGTAATTTCTACCACAAAGAGCTATGAAGGGACAGGCAGTGGCGGACTTCTTGGCTGAACATCCAGATTCAAGGGCAACCAAACTTTATGAAAATCTTTCAGATGAGGTTGCTGAAGCTTGTTGACCCAGATGACTTTCGAAGAACAGGTGTGGCAACTCTTCTTTGACGGCGCATCAAGAACGGGTCCTCGAGGAAATATCATGGCAGAAGTGAGGGTAGTACTTGTCTCCCCATAAAACTACATAATTCCTCGTGCATTCTTATTAACTGAGCTGTGTTCCAGCAATATAGAGGAATATAATGCTCTCTTGATTGGGATGCAAATCGTTGATGAGATTGACGTTAAAATCTCGAAGCGTATGGTGATTCAAAGCTCATCGTTAAAAATCTCGACACGTACAAAGTCAGACATGAAGACTTAGTCCCCTATCACAATGCAACTGATCAAGCCAAACCTGCACAAGGAAAATATAAACTTTTAGAACAGTGCTAGGTCCTCAATTCTACCATGTAGCCTAGGGCTAACGGGTCGTGATCCACAGGGAGGGACAGTGATGGAAGCGTTGTGCAAGTTTCTCTCTTTTAATTTATCAAAACTAGTTAATATTTATCTTCTCAATTTTATAAAAAGAAAATAAAATTATTATATTAAGTTGAGAAGGAGATGGTAGAAGAAGAGATTGTAGTGTTGTTGTTTTATTTAAAAAAAAGGAAAGACTAAAAAAAAGAGAATTATAATTCTAAACTAATGAACTGAAAAAGAAAAAAAAAAAGAATACTTACCTCTACCGTTGAATCATAACAAAGACTTACCTCAGTTTGAAGTAAAGCAAAGCAAGTAGAAAGAGTAACTTGAATATGGTGCTTGGCCAGATTGAGTATGATGAAGAAAAGTGGGAAAACTCCATTGATGTCACCTTCAATATAAGTCTCTTGAAAAAGAATTACAATAGTGTCACTCAACAATAATTCTTCCTCTTTTTTCTCATGTAACTCTCTCTAACCTAAAAGAAAATAAAAAATAAAAATTACATTATAGAAGAAAAGAAAAACCTAAACTAAATCTCTCCCTCTGAGATGGTATGCTTTCTGCCTTCGAGGTATGAGGGTATTTATAGGAGAAAATTAGAGAGATAAAAAGTGTACAAAGATAGGAAGAGCTAGATATTTTTGAATTTGAATTCTTCCCTTGTCTCCAAACTAGATTTGATTTATCTAGAAATTCAATTCTGATCTGCAGCTTACTAGCATGTTGATTGCTGAATATCACTTACCAATCATAGAATTAGAAATCATAATAAACAGAAGAATTGTAGCCCTTTAAGTCTTCTTTCTGTAGCATCTTGAATCATCAGATTTGAGTTTCGGTAGCGAAAGTTATGATTAAAATTCTAAGCTATATCTAACCTGAATCTGAATCTAACTTGCTTCATCTCATCCGTTGATCTTCTCTCAATCCATTTATCCTCTTGGATTTTCAATTTGTCTTCTAAAATTGCTAAGATATTCATTTATCTTCAGTGAAACAGATAGGGTCTTCAAATACTCCATTTTTCTTTGAAATGAGATGATATTATCTTATCTGATATATTCAGTTTTCAGATAAGATAGCTTCTATAACCTTTGGATTTGAATCGATCCCTTTTCTTATGAACTTTTGAATTTAATTAGATAAATTTCATGATTACCTTCTCCTTATCATACCCTGCATGAATTAGGACATTAAGACAAGTTATTTGTAATATTCATTACAGAATAAATGTAAGAATGTTATAATATTTATGCAATATATGTGTCCAAACAAACCCCTACACTTATCTTTTGCTCGTCCTCGTGCAAAATAAAAAGTAGAGCTAACCTAACCTAACTCACTTTCGTAGGAATCACAGTTGCACTTAGCACGTACAACAAGTCGTTAAACCTCTAGGTTACTCCTAGAGGACGAGTTTTGTCTCGTGAGGGTTTTCGGTGGATTGCACCCATAAAATCAATGAAGAAAAGGAAATGAATTGTTAGTATTTTTTTGAAAACGCATTTTAAAGGAAATTTTTTTTGAAGTATTAATGTAAAATTTCAAGTAATCTATAAGTCATAAGATTATCAAAACTTAGTCATTCCTAAACTTAGTCTTTATTCAAAAACTTATTTTTCAATTAAGGTAAGAATTAAAATTGTATTTCTCATCTAATCTATTAATTTATCCTAAGTCATATGCACCTTGTGATCATGAAAATTTGGCTCAGGATTCTTCAACTCTAACTCTTTTGCCTTATTATTATTATTATTTTTATTTATGGCGGTAATATCCCTTAGCTCTATTAGGCTTTCTAATTCACCCTTGTAGCGAGCTTTAGATAGTGACTCCCAAACCAGATGGTTTTAGGACACCGGGTGAGAAAACACCCCAAAGACTTAGGACTCGAGCAAATAAGGCCACAAAACTAAGGATTTTTATTTATATGAACCACTTTTAGGCGTGGATACTTATGCTTCATGAGGCTCAAATACCCAGCTTAATCAGAGAAATTTTTTTTGGTACATGTATATATATATATTTTTATATATGGCATAAGAATCTTTGGTTTAGAACCCTAAGTGTGTAAGTTTACATAGTATGCATATTTCATCAAGGTAAAAATAAAGACTAAATTACTTTTTCAATTTTTCTTCCTAACCTCAAAACCAAACAAATAATTTTATTTTGATTAAGTATAAGAAATCCTAATTGTGATCCTTTTATTCCTTAAAGTTAACTTAATTTTTTACAAAAATAAGTCAAAGTATTATTTTTCTTTTCAAAAAGTTTAAAGAAAGATTTTTTTTTTTAAAATTAGTGAATTTAGCATGTTAGTAAACCCTTCCCCACACCTATTTCATGCATTGTCCTCAATGTATGAATGAAATTCAATAATACATGAAAAAAGAAAAAAAGGGAAGGAAAATTGTCACCTCAAGGTGGTGGTTCCGGTGGTGGTCTCATTGGGCCAAGCGTTTTTACCGAATCTAGATATTGTGGATTTTCACGGAACTCACCTTTCATCACCTCTTTCTTATTAACATTTTTATAATCCCCAATATGAATAGAATCATGCAAGATCCAAGTATGAAATATTTCCCGCGCGATATCATCACAGAGTCATATTGATCTAAATCTTGATCCAACAATGAAATGTGAGTTTGTGGATGGATAATTTGTGCTCAACAATGAAGGGAATGGGAACCGATACTGACTCGGGAATAAAACTCAAATCAAGTATAGATTCGAGAATAGGAGTTGGTTCATGAGTTTGGTCCAAATCAGAGAATTGAAGTTCACATTCATTTCCCAATAATAGAATATGACTATCCAAAATAAGTGGTTCATGTTCAAACTCTATAGGGATAGGAATCAGTGTTGGCTTTGGAATTAGGTTCGAATCGGGTAAGGATACCGGAGTCAGCATAGATTCAAAAAGTGAAATTGAATCACAACATTGAAAATCGATGTTACATTCATCTTCAAGTTCAATCTCATTGAAATGAAAACTTACTAATTTGTCAATAGGTTGATATTGGTCAAGTTCAAAATTATGTGGTGAAATCGAATCTTGATTAAAATCTCTAAGATACCATGATTCTTCGTCAATATGGATAGGAGAATCAGGAGTGGTCGAAAATGTGTTAGGTAAAGTTTCCTCATTCCTATTATTAATTGTTTTTACCAAATGACTCACTTTTTCTTCTAGCCTATTGAGATATTGGAGACGATCCATTTCAGATTGAATAATATCATTTTGGGACTGAATCATGAATTCCATAGTCTTTTCTAAGTCAACCAGTTCTTCTTGTTGTGGTTGGACTTGAAAATTAGAGTAAGGATCTTGGATTTGGGAATTGTTTGGGAGAATTGAGTCTGCTATGATTTGTATTTGTCGTGTGGACTCAAGGAAGGCTTCAAAAGTCTTTTCTAAAGAAGATTTTTCTTCTATAGGTTCGTCTTGGTATGGATTATATGAAGCTGTTTGTTGGTGAGGTTGTTGATGGTAAGACTTGAGGGAGTTGTATCCCCACTAACTCGGTGAAGAGTGGTGAAGATTGTCCCATTCTTATTCATAATACTGGGATTGTGGCATATATTGATTCGGATAAGACCAATCTGGTATACTTGGTTGGTTAGAGTTATAGTTATGTAATGTCTAGTTGGTAATATCCGAATTGAAAGAGGTTTGAGTAAAATATGGATTTGAGTTATAATAAGAATAATTGTAATTATAATCTATTTTCACAAGAACAAACAAAAACAAATAAATAAACAAACAAAAAATAAAGAAAAATCTAGCGTATGTTAGGGTAGAGCTTAGACCTAGACGACTCCTAACTGTTGATTATTCATAGGAGGTATATTGCAGAACCTGACCACAAGTTAATCAACCAGGTAGGGGCAAGATTGGTGGGAGGTATCCGTGCTAAGTAACTGCCCTAATTATACCAAACCACCAGCCTTTGGGGTTTCGCCTCTCAATCCCCAACCTTAGTCACCGATTTGGTAAGAGTCAACTTCTAACAACTTCCCCCTTAAGTCAATTCCTATTTGAGCTCGAGATGTCCCTAGGGCCAACGTTTACTCAATTTTATGTTAGGTTGGGTTAGTGAGTGAGGAGATGATTTTTGGGCTATGAAAGGGTAATGACTTCCCCACCTTATCTAGTTTAAGGATATGCCCTTAGATCTTTTTTTGTGCTCATGTGCAAGTATATAGCAAAAATAACACACAAGCAATAACATACAAGTGTGTTTCCTAAGTTATATACAATGCAGACGTACCTTTTTCTCCAGCACTCTTCAACAGTAATGTAAAGAAACGAAATAGACAGATGCCCTAAGATGTAATAGTCCAAGCGTTTTTTTAGTATTTACGAAGCAATAAGTTACTGTTGATTAGAAACATGTACAGAGTGAGTTAAACAGACTAATAACTGCAGAGAACTAAATCTCTAAAAATCAAGCAATCTATAAGAAACTACAGTTAGTAGTTCATCACAGTTGTGGGCTCTAATGCTCTGGCTTCTTGGGCAGAGGCACAGAGTAGCAATATATCCACTGCAGCTCTTAGTTTTCTGTAGTTAGTCTCTATACATCAAAATAGAGAAGCAAAAGAGATTAAATTGTGAAAGTAAATCAAAAAGAAAAGAAAACTTACCGTCCCTCCCCGGCAACGATGCCAAAATTATGATCGAGCCAAACCTGCACAAGCAAAATACAAACTTTTAGAATAGTGCTAGGTCCTCAATTCTACCGTGTAGCCTAGGGCTAATGGGTCGTGATCCACAGGGAGGGACAACGATGGAAGCGTTGTGTAAATTTCTCTCTTTTAATTTATCAAAACTAGTTAATATTTATCTTCTCAATTTTATAAAAAGAAAATAAAACTATTATGTTAAGTTAAGAAGGAGATGGTAGAAGAAGAGATTGTGGTGTTGTTGTTATATTTAAAAAAAAAGAAAAGACTAAAAAAAGAGAATTATAATTCTAAACTAATGAACTGAAAAAGAAAATAAAAGAATACTTACCTCTACCGTTGAATCATAACAAAGACTTACCTCAGTATGAAGTAAAGCAAAGCAAATAGAAAGAGTAACTTGAACATGGTGCTTGGCCAGATTGAGTATGACGAAGAAAAGTGAGAAAACTCCATTGATGTCACCTTCAATATAAGTCTTTTGAAAAAAATTACAATAGTGTCACTCTACAATAATTCTTCCTCTCTTTTCTCATGTAACTCTCTCTAACCTAAAAGAAAATAAAAAATAAAAATACATTGAAGAAGAAAAGAAAAACCTAAACTAATGCTCTCTCTCTGAGATGGTATGCTTTCTGCCTTCGAGGTATGAGGGTATATATAGGAGAAAATCAGAGAGATAAAAAGCGTATGAAGATAGGAAGAGGTAGATATTTCTAAATTTGCATTCTCCCCTTATCTCCAAACTTGATTTGATTTATCTAGAAATTCAATGATGATCTGCAGCTTATTGGCGTGTTGATTGCTGAATATCACTTAACAAATGATAGAATTAGAAATCATGATACACATAAGAATTGTAGCCCATTAAGTCTTCTTTCTATAGCATTTTGAATCATCAGATTTGAGTTTCGGTAGAGAATGTTATGATTAAAATGCTAAACTGTATCCAGTCTGAATCTGAGTCTAAATTGCTTCATCTCATCCATTGATCTTCTCTCAATCCATTTATCCTCTTGAATTTTTAACTTGTCTTCTAGAATTGATATGTCATTTATCTTCAGTTAAACAGATAGGGTCTTCAAATACTCTATTATTTCTTTGAAATGAGATGATATTATCTTATCTGATATATTCAGTTTTCAGATAAGATAACTTCTATAACCTTAGGATTTGAATCGATCCCTTTTCTTTTAAACTTTTGAATTTAATTGGATAAATTTCATGATTATCTTCCCCTTATCATACCCTGCATGAATTAGGACATTAAGACAAGTTATATGCAATATTCATTACAGAATATATGTAGGAATATTATAATATTTATGCAATATATGTGTCCAAACAGCAACCATCCACATAGTGGAGAGGTTCAGAAGCTTCTATATTGACCATGTATCTCTTCAGCAAAATGCGCATGCAGATGTACTTGCATCTCTCATCGATTTCTTGGCCCTTCCAGCCAGAGCGGCAGAAAAAGTACTCGTCTACAGCCATGACCTGCACTATCCAAGATTCGTCCTGGAAGATAATTAGACTCCAACAGGAAACCTTCAAGTCAAAGAAGCTCTAAAATCTTTAGCAGGTCTAGAGCTCAGGAATTGGCAATTTTCATACAATGACTATACCTTGTACGATATACTACCCAATGACCCTGAAGAGGCGGCTGCCATTAGAAGGAAAGCTCCTAAATTCTACTACAATGCGATCACAAGAGCACTGTATTGCCGATCACAAAATGGATCCTCCTCTGCTGCTTATTACATAAAGAGGCAAAGGAAGCACTCATAGAGGCTCATGACGGTATGTACGGAGCTCACCAATTTGGTCTAAAACTTGGGGATCGACTCCGAAGACTGGAATATTATTGGCCAAAGATGATCCCTGACACCATCACTTATGCTAAGCGATGCCACACTTGTCAGATCCATGGTGACTTCATTCACCAGGCACTAGGACATCTTCGCCCTACAAATTCTTTTTGACCATTTGAAATGTGGGGAATGGACATGGTTGGTCCTATCTGCCCACCTTCATCCAAAGAACACCGGTTTATCTTAGCAATAACTAATTACTTCTCCAAATGGGTGAAGGCTATCCCACTGAAGGAGGTGAAGACATCTGACGTGATCAAGTTCATCAAACATCACGTGGTCTACCGCTTTGGCGTGCCACGACGGATTATCCACGATAATGGGTCTCAGTTCGTTAACCAAGCATTACAAAGATTCTGCAACAAGTTCAGGATCCAGAGCGTGTCTTCAACGACATACTATCCAGTCGCCAATGACTGTACAAAAGCTTTCAACAAGACTATTGGAAAATTTCTCAAGAAATTCGTCTTGAAGAGCCAACATGACTGGGACGATAAGCTAGGTGAATGCTCATGGGCTTATTATACAACAATGATAACCCCGATGAAAGCTACATCATTCTCTTTGGTGTACAAGTGTGAAGCCGTACTCCCACCAGAAATTCAGATCCATCTCTGCACGTTGACAACAGAAATGACAGATGAGGAGACGCATCGACTGCAACTCCAAGAGCTGAAAGTTTTAGACGATAAACACCTGCAAGTTCAACAGCAAATCGAGCTTTACTAAGCTCAAATTTTTTGAGCCTTCAACAAGAAAGTCAAAGAGCAGACTTTCAAAAAAGGTGACCTTGTCTTAGCTGCCAGTAGATCCAGGTGATGTCACAATAGACGAAAGAAAAATTCCAACCCAAGTGAGAAGAACCATTTGTGGTAGAGTCAGTCTACTCAAATGGAGCATATCGCCTGATAAATTCAGAAGACGATATACTTATGATGCCGTTTAATGGAAAATTTTTTGAAGAAATACTTAACAATAAACCTCTGATCATGTTAACAGTAAACCTCTGATCATTGGGTCAAGTGTGCGACGCTTGCATCGAACGTGTTCCCCCTGCGATGGAATTTTCGATCAACAACCATATTCTACTCAAACACGAGCATGATAGATCCAGCATCGACGATCGAATATTGTCGGAGTTCCAATCAGCACATAAGAAGCTGATTAAGAGGAATTATCAAGTGAACAAAGCAGAGGAGTACGGTCCAATCCTCGAAAAAATTGAGTTGGGCAAACTAACTGAGTATTAGTTTTGTCACTCTTCTTTAAAGGTTATCAAAATCTGATGCCTCTGACAGCTAAGGATAGAGGAAAATATTGACTTTTAAGGCTGACATAAGTCCACGACAACTCATCATGCTGAGGGGAATAACATGGCTAGCCCAACCCAAACGGTAGTTCGTAAAGGCCTACCAAATCCGTTAATAGCTGAGGGTTTGCTAAAAATCCTAAGGGACTTGGTCCCACCTTCCCCTCCAAAATCCCTTACCAATTCCCTTTTGTGGAATGGTAGGACTATAAAAATACATATATCCATTTCACCAGTGAAATGAGCACAGACTTATCATGTTAACAGTAAACCTCTGACAAACCATTTTCCTTAATCCCTAACGGAGTTCGTCAAGTTAATATTACACCTCTGACAATTTATTCTATTTCCCATCAAAGTCCCCTACCAATTCCCTCCCATGGAGTGGTAGGTCCACAAACTCAATTACTGTTATGTTAACATCACACCTCTAACAGTGAAAAGTTTCAATACTCCTCAAGGAGTACGAACTTTCACTTGACGACTCCCTTACATGGAGTTACAAGTCTTCAAAATTATCAAGTTAACACTACACCTCTGACAATCTCAGATTTTACTTGTCAATTCTCCTCAATAGAATGGCAGGTTCTCAAAATTGATCACATCACAAATCAACTCTTGTCATGTTAATACTAAACTTCTGATAAATTACTGTTAAGTTTAGTACCACACCTCTACAAGTTGCTGCCAAGTTCATCATTGAATCTCTGACAGTCACTTCCCTCAGGCTTCCATATCAAAGCTGAGATGAGCGATGCTAAGTTTAACATCACACCGCTAGCATCTAGTTCACTGTTAAGTTTAACACTACACCTATGATAATGACTTCCCCTCAAACTTCCTTATGAAGTCGAAATGACCAATACTAAGTTTAAAATTACACCTCTAGTATTACCTCTACTCTTAAGTTCAACACTGCACCTATGACAGTGGTATCTTCAAGTTTCCAAACGAAACTGAAATTCCTGGGGAGCTAAGTTAACATTACACCTCTAGCTCACATCTTTGTCAAGTTAATATCACACCTCTGACAAGATTCAATCCAATTTGTTAAGTTAATATCACACCTCTAACGGTAAAGAAATACTCAGATCCTCGACGGGTTTAGTCTTACTTGTTATTCTCATCAATAGAATTACAAGTCCACTTAAAATCACTGTTAGGTTAATATCACACCTTTAATAGTGTTCTCTCTACTCCCCAACTGAGTCTTAATTACGTTAATACTAAACTTCTAATGATAGACTTAATCATAATCCCCTGCTGAGTAAAAACTTCACTTATTATTCTCATACATAGAATGACAAGTCCACAGAAACTATTCTACTTCTGTCAAGTTAACATCACACCTTTGACAGTAACCTTAAATTTCTTAAATAGAATTTTCCTACCTTGAGTAGCTAAGTTAAATATCACACCTTTAGGGAATCAAAGGTAATCATTTGTCTAATTTTCAATGCAAAACGGAAGTCAAGACAAATGAGAAGGAAAAAAAATGTGTCATTTTTATTGATATTCAATTATGTGAAAGTGATACAAAATGCTCTCTTATTCAATAAGATTGAGTGTTACAACAAAAGAGTACAAAGAAGTCCCTCTTGCTCAGCGAAAGGTTGCACTCACTCCTTGAAACATTGAAGATACACAAAGTTCGTCTTCTTGACTGTTGATAGGTAGTAAAAAATGCATAAGTGTCATCACATTTACTATCACATTTTCATATTTATTCATATAATCATGCACTATTAACTAATATTTTATTATTTATTGTGTGCAGGCCTTGAGTAATAAAAACAAAGGAATAAAGCCTTAAAAGAAGCCCAAAAGCCCATGTTCAAGCCCAATGCAAAAGTTGCAATTATCAAATATCAAAATTGCAATTACTAAGGGCAATAGTTGCAAATACTAAAAGAAGAGGGAAGGATAGACTTCTATTCAACCCTAAATGCTTATAGGATGAGGATAAAAGCCAAAGAAGAGAGTGCAAAGATAACAAATTCGTTGTTAAAAGATATTGGAAGATTGGATCTAGGGTAACTTGCTTCCCAAGTTATCCCGAAATCTCAAAATAAAGAGTCAGGATACAGCTTCCAGACGGATAAACCCAGATGGATGGACCAGAGGACGCCACGCGCGAAAGCGCGTGGCCAGCCGACAATACTTGGCAGAGGAAACGCGGCCAAAGCCGCGTTTCCGCGGCAATTTGGATGAGACTGGGCAACTGTTTTCTTGGAGGAATCGTACTGGGACTCTACTTCCTTCTGCACCTATAAATACCCTGCAAAGTAACAGAGAAGGGCGTCCAGCGAACTACAGAGCTAAATCTAGGGTTTTTAGGCTAGTTTGTAGTTTAGATTTTTATTTTTCTTTTTTTGTAATTTTTATTTTTTTATGTAACTGAGAGTAGAGGATGCTTTCATGGAGGAAGGAGTTCATGCTTGTACTGAGGTGACATCGGTGTAAGTCAAACTTTTCTTCCATTGTTAATAGAATCAACTCAAGGTTTGCTTTTGTTATTTTATTCTTGTTTTATTTTTATTCTTCTATTCTTGTTTTATTTTTGTTCTTCTATTCTTGTTTTATTTTATTTGTTTCTCTCTGATGTCTTGCAAACCATGAGATCTGATCGCTTCGAGACTGCTTAGCCGAAGAAGTGCCCTTGATGGCCTATGGTGATGAACAGATCCTATACGCCATGCTTGAATGCCTTCAAAAATAAGGTAAGTCATTGCAACGGATCAAAGGTAAACAGGGCAGAAGAAGTAGGTATGTGTTTTTTTTAGTTTATAATTTTCTTTTCTTTCTTTAGTTTAGATAACCAACTCCACATCTTTCCAATTTCTTTCACACTTCTCATTGTAAATACCACACTTCTCATTGTAAATACCATTGTAAATAACAAAATAAATAAAAAAGAGATAACTTACTAAACAATCTTCTATCGCTAGTCCCTCCCTGAGGATCACGACCCGCATAGCCATTGCTACAGCGGATTGAATTGAGCACCTTGCACATCTTTATTTCTAAATCTAAAATTCTATATTTTGTGTGCAGGTAAAATCTCAATCAAAATTTTGGCGCCGTTGCTGGGGAGGGACGGTAAGTATTCTCTAAAAAAAATAATAATAAATAACTAATTCTTTTATTCTTTCTATTTGCAGGTTTGGAGAACAGGAAAACTAACAGCAGCAAGGACATATAGCAACTCTGTGCCTCTGCCCTCGAAGGCAGAGCAGCAGAGCCTACTATAGTGCCGCGCAAACGCGGCAATAGCCGCGTTTCCGCGGCCTTAGTAGTGAACTGCTCACTAAGGTTTCTGCAGGTTGCTGTAAATTGAAAGATTTGTTTACTGCTCTGTTAAAATTTGCTCTGTGATAAACCTGTACACTGCTAATTAATTAACAGTAACCTATTTGTTAAAAAAAAAAGAATTAGACTCTTGCATATAGGCACGTGTCTATTTAATTTTTTTAAATTTTTGTTGAAGAGTCCTGGAGATAAGGTACGTTCGCATTGCATATAGAGTAGGAAGCACCCTTGGCTGATTTTCTGCTTTGAGTGAATATTTGTCTACTGCTTTACACGTGCACTAAATTGACTTAAGGGCTTGTCCTATAAATAAGATAAGGTGGGGATTTCATCACCCTTCCTTGGCCCACAAACAATCTCCTCACTCACTAACCCAAGCCTAACTAAAAATTAGTAGACGTTGGCCCTAGGGACATCTCGGACTCAATTAGGAGATTATCCTAAGGGGAACAGTGTTGGAATTTGACTCCTGCCAAATCAGTGTTTAGGAAGGGGATTGAGGGCCGAAAGCTTGAAGATTGGTGGTTATTTAATTAAGGAACGTCTTTGACGGAAAACCTCCCACCAATCTTGCCCTGACCTGGCTGATTAACTTGTGGTCAAAGTCTACACCGTACCTCCCGTGGACTGTCTAACCAGTTAGGAGTCGTCTAGGTCATAGGTCTACCCTAACTTAGGTTAAATTTTTTTTTTGTTTGCTTATTTGTTTGTTTTCTTTTCTTTGTTTGTGTTTGTGTGATATGGCATATAACAACAATTTTTTCAATTTTAATCCATATTACACATCAACCTCTTTTTCGGATATTACCAACCCGGCATATCATAACTTTGACCAACCTAGTGTGCCGGAATGGTCTTATCCGAATGAATATAACCCATGCCCCCCATCTTATGACCATAATTTCGACAACGATTTCAACTCTTCAGAGAGTTCATGGGGTTTCGCTTCCCCCGAGTCCAATTTTCAACCAACTTGTCCTCCGTATCCACCTTGTCCACAATATTTCCAAGATTCATACTCAGATCCACCTATTCAGAATAGAAAACCATCTATCTTGGAAATGATGAGTATGCATGAGTCCAAGCAACAACCACCATCAATCTTAGACATGATGATGCGTGAGTCCAAGCAACAGTCACAAAATCTGACCGACTCACAACTTCATCATGATTGTCCCAACAACACTTCCTCTTTTCAAGTCCAATCACAAAATGATGCACCAATCGACTATGAAAAGATGCTTGAAGCCATGACTCAAGCTAGATTAGCTCGTGATCATGAAATAGATATGATGGTTCAATCTTTACGTTCTCACCGTTCGGCCATTTCTGATATCGCTAACCATTCTGTTAGAGCCGACGAGCCACGTTGTTTTAGACAACAAGATTCTAATTCAGTACCATCATTTGAACTTGCCGAAACTCCAATTTTTGATTGTTTGGCAAGTTATTCCTTTCCTGAAATAGAACTTGAGCATGAATATGATCATGATCTCCCACTTGGTGATTCAATTCTACTTCCTGATTCAATAATGACTTCAGTGTCTTCACCTGATTTTACTTTTCCCGAGTCAACATTGGATCCTGTGCCAATTCATCATGAAATTGAATCACCCATTTTTGATGATCATATTAAACTTGACCAATTTTATTATTTTGAAAGTCCCATGGATAAATTGGCAAGTTCTCATTTTTATGATATAGAACTCAATGAGATATGTGACCTAGATTCTCAAATCTGTGATCAAGTTCAAATTCCGAATCATTATGACTCCTGTTTTGTTACCCAACTTAGGTAATCTTTTAGAGTCAGTTTTGATTCCCACACCTATCATTCCTGAACTTGAATCACCAATATTGAGTCACATTACATTGTGGGAAAATGATTGTGGACTTGAGTTTCAACTTCTTGATTTGGACCCACTTCTTGAACCAAGCCCGACTCCTGAACCATTACTTGATTTAAGTTTCTTTCCTGAGTCGGTATTCGTTCCCGCACTTCTGACGTCCAAGTCAATCATTCCATCTTTTCACACTCCATTTTGGGACAAGGCGGTTGACACAACTGACTCTGAAAATAATTATGAAATTTGAAATTTTATGGGGTGGAATTGTTAAAAAATGATAATACATACATTTTAGTGGGTTATACAAGAGAAATTTCTGGTGGGTTCCTCCGAATACCACATTATCTTGATTGGGTAGCAACGCTTGGCCCAATTAGACCACCACCGGAACCACCACCTTGAGGTAACATCTGCCTTTCCTTTCTTCTTTTTCATGCATATATGCATACATTCATACATTGAGGACAATGCATGAGATAAGTGTGGGGGGAGGCTTTACTAACATACTAACATAGGTAGAAACTAACAAAAAAATTTGCTAATAAAAAAAATTTGCTAAAAAAAATTTTAAAAAAAAGGACAATATTTTGACTTATCTTTTGAAAGAAATCTAAGTTAGTCTTAAGAATTAGGAAAATCATGATTAGGATTTCTAAAAACTTGGTCAAAATAAATAAATTGTTAAATTTTTAGGTATAGGAGGAGAAATTGAATAAGTAATTAGTCTTGATTTTTACCTTAATAAAATGTGCATACCTAATGCATATCTAGGATTCTAAGACAAAGACCCTTGTGCCACATATAAAAAAAATATAAAAATAAAAAAAAAATAAAAAAATAAAAATCACTAATTAAGCTGGATACATGTGCCTCAAGAAGCATAAGTATTCACGCCTAAAGGTGAGTTTATAAATAAGCGTCCTTAGTTTTGTGGCCTAGTTCACTCGAATTTGAGTCCGTGGGGTGTTTTCTCACTCGGTGCCCTAAAACCAACCAGTTTGGGAGCCACCGACTTTAAGTTCGCTACATGGGTGGATTAGAAAGCCTAAACAAATTAAGAAATATTATATATGTATTAACACATCTAATAGTCAATTAGTTAGGTATGAGGGCCTCAAGAAGCCTTGATACTTACACAAAAGAAAATTAGATGAGTTATACATATTAAAAAAAGAAGAAGAAAAAAATATATAATAATAATAAAGAGGCATGAGAGTCCAAGTTAAGGAATTTCTAGTAAAAATTCACAAGGATGCATATGACTTAGGGTAACAAAAAAGACTATACAAACATTCAATTTTGACCCTTACCTAAAAAGAAAAACAATTTACTATATAAAGACTAAGTTTAAGAATGAATAAAAATGAGGATCCTAAAAACTTATAGATTACTTAGTCTCTTCAAACGTATTTCAAATATTTTCCTTTCTATGGATTTTGTGGGTGTAATCTGCTGAAAACCCTCACGAGACAACACTCGTCCTCTAGGGTAACCTAGGGGTTTAACGGCTTGTTGCACGTGCTAAGTGCAACCGTGATTCCTATGAAAGTGAGTTAGGATAGATTAATTTTTCTTTTCTTTTTTATTTTTACTCGAGGATGAGCAAAAAGATAAGTGTGGGGGTGTGATAGGTATTAAAAATGCATAAGTGTCATCACATTTACTATCACATTTTCATATTTATTCATATAATCATGCACTATTAACTAATATTTTATTATTTATTGTGTGCAGGCCTTGAGTAATAAAAATAAAGGAATAAAGCCTTAAAAGAAGCCCAAAAGCCCATGTTCAAGCCCAATGCAAAAGTTGCAATTATCAAATGTCAAAATTGCAATTACTAAGGGCAATAGTTGCAAATACTAAAAGAAAAGGGAAGGATAGACTTCTATTCAACCCTAAATGCTTGCAGGATGAGGATAAAAGCCAAAGAAGAGGGTGCAAAGATAACAAATTCGTTGTTAAAAGATATTGAAAGATTTAGATTTAGGGTAACTTGCTTCCCAAGTTATCCCGAAATATCAAAATAAAGAGTCAAGATACAGCTTCCAGACGGATAAACCCAGATAGACGGACCAGAGGAGGCCACGCGCGAAAGCGCGTGGCCAGCTGACAATACTTGGCCACGGAAACGCGGCCAAAGCCGCGTTTCCGCAGCAATCTTGATGAGACTGGGCAACTGTTTTCTTGGAGGAATCGTATTGGGACTCTACTTCCTTCTGCACCTATAAATACCCCTGCAGAGCAACAAAGAAGGGCGTCCAGTGAACTACAGAGCTAAATCTAGGGTTTTTAGGCTAGTTTGTAGTTTAGGTTTTTATTTTTCTTTTTTTGTAATTTTTATTTTTTTTATGTAACTGAGAGTAGAGGATGCTTTCATGGAGGAAGGAGTTCATGCTTGTACTGAGGTGACATCGGTGTAAGTCAAACTTTTCTTCCATTGTTAATAGAATCAACTCAAGGTTTGTTTTTGTTCTTCTATTCTTGTTTTATTTTTGTTCTTCTATTCTTGTTTTATTTTTGTTCTTCTATTCTTGTTTTATTCTATTTTTGTTTCTCTCTGATGTCTTGCAAACCATGAGATCTGATCGCTTCGAGACTGTTTAGCCGAAGAGGTGCCCTTGATGGCCTATGGTGATGAACAGATCCTATACGCCATGCTTGAATGCCTTCAAAAACAAGGTAAGTCGTTGCAACGGATCAAAGGTAAACAGGGCAGAAGAAGTAGGTATGTGTTTTTTTTAGTTTAAATTTTCTTTTCTTTCTTTAGTTTAGATAACCAACTCCACATCTTTCCAATTTCTTTCACACTTCTCATTGTAAATACCACACTTCTCATTGTAATTACCATTGTAAATAACAAAATAAATAAAAAAAGAGATAACTTACTAAACAAGCTTCCATCGCTAGTCCCTCCCTGAGGATCACGACCCGCATAGCCATTGCTACAGCGGATAGAATCGAGCACCTTGCACATCTTTATTTCTAAATCTAAAATTCTATATTTTGTGTGCAGGTAAAATCTAAATCAACTGTAGCCGGGAATAGCAGATCAACTTCCTCTCCTCTTGAGAACAATGGTATTTCTCAAGGTCAAAATGTAAGGAAGCTGAAATAACACCTAGAGGGGGGTGAATAGGTGTTGGCTAATCTTATGGTCACTTAATGCCAAATGATGCGGAATTAAATCTATTATGACCAAATTAAACTTCTTTTAATTAAACATTATGTATAACACAAGAGTGTTGCCGAATTCCCTTTGCAGGGCTCTGGACAAGCTCCTCTAGATTCCCTTGAATGGGTTGAGGTGCCGCGTTGGCTCTCTTGGTTGAATACTAGTGTTAACAACAATCCCAATCAAGTATAGCAATTATGAGCACAAGGGAATATATCAAGCATGTAAATGTAAAGACAATGAAAGTAATGCAAGATATAAATGAGACAAAGAGAGAGAGAGAGAGAGATAGAGTAAGCAATCGCAAACACAAAGGGTTTGTTTCGAGGTTCGAGCACACTTGCTCTACATCCCCGCCTTCGACACACGAAGGTTTTCCACTATGCAAGATCCCAATGGATCTCTCCTCGGTGCCACAACACCTACAATCCCTCGGACTCCCAAGTCCCGTACACACGCAAGCTCCACAAGCTCGCCGAGGCCGCACCTCAAACCACCAAGAGTTCACAACCGAACTCTAACCACCAACGAGCACACTTGCCCGTCTCCTCAAAGAACAAAGAAAAGATCTTTGGTGATCACAACACTTGATCACCTAAAGATACTCTCACTATAACACACCTATAGGAATATATAGCAATGGGTAGCTCAAGTGTGGTGTGAGAAAAACAAGGAAAGAAAGCTATGATGAAAAACTCAAAGAATCACTTAAACACTCTTGATAAAATCTTCCCTTTAGATTGGAAGTATTTGCACTCGAATTTGTGGAGAAAACTCTTTTAAAAGTATCAGCAAAACTGGCTCAAAGCTCTCCTAAAATCTTAGCTTCAAACAATGACAAGAACCCCCAATTTATAGGCTGCCAGAATATAGCCGTTGGGATCTGTCAGAACTGCCGGTCGACCGGCCGGTCGACTGGCCAACGGTCATTTTTCCGACCGTTGAAGCCTCCGGTCGACCGCCCGGTCGACCCAGAAATCCAGAGAGCAGAACTCTCTGCAGCGGTCGACCGGACCACTGTGCTGACAACGTGCACAGGGCTGTGCACGTCGGTCGACTCGGACGGTCGACCCGACCATGTTGCGGTCGACCGCCCGGTCGACCGATTTAGCATGTTAGTCAGTCCTCAGACTGCACAGTTAAGGGATTTGGAAAAAGGTCTTTTAACTTAATAAAAATCCCATAAATTCTCAGTAAATCTAAAAAATAGTTTCAATCAAAATAAAATTGTTTTTCTAAAACATGTTTTTCTAAAACTTGTTTTTTTCATAACTTCACAAAATACAAAAACAAGATATTTTGAACTTATTAAAGCATAGTGTGTATGGATATGATCCACTACACAATCATAATGAAATATCTATGTTTTTGATCATAAAGCTCTGAACTTGGTTTTGGTTGAAAGATATGTATGATAGAAATACCAAAAACCAAAGTATATATATTTTGTCACAAAGAAAAATCTTTTTCTAAATAAAAAAATTCTTTTCTAAACATATAAATAAAAATTCTTTTATGAAAGCAATTCTATCAAGAGTGTGTGTGTGATATAGACTTGAGCAATCCACCAACTATCTATCCTTTACATTTTTAACTAAACAAAAAACTAAATCTTATACCTAGACCCAAGTCTTTATCTTCTTGAAGTCTTCACTTGAAGGCTTCTCATCTTCTTGACTTGGTCCAAATGCAATCCACCGAGCTCATCTCTAGATGTGTTCTTGATGCATAGGCTCGTGAATCAACCGGTGCTAGCTTCCAACTTGTCTTTAAATCCTTTGTTGAAGCTCCACACCTACTAAGATCTTGATAATGAATCTGTCACTAATTAAACACAAGATCATTAATAATCATAACTTCATGAGTTGATCATCATCAAAACTAGAGTGATAGGCCTTTGGGCCAACAATCTCCCCCTTTTTGATGATGACAAAACTCATGAAGTTATATATGCATGGATTAAAGTAAAGCTTCAAAGAAGCTCCCCCTTAACTCATGCATAGACATAAATAAATGGATATGACAATAAAGCACATAAATATGTATGCAATGTATGTAAATACAACATGCCAAGTAATCATAAATCTTATCTCCATACATTTGCAAAACAAATCATATATCATAACTAACAAGGAAGACAAATACTTCTCCCCCTTAAGCAATGAAATCATGCATATAGCTCAATACTTCTCCCCCTTTTTGTCAATCATCAACAAAGGGTTCAAAGTAAAATCAATCAAACAAAATTTTCTCCCCCTTTTTGTCAAAAACAAGAAAATCAAAGAGGGGTAATACAAATCAATCAAAAAATGGTTATATGCGATATACATTCATGAAGAGGAAGACGCTAAGTTAACTTCCCTACACATATGCATTACATGAAGAAGGGATGATAAGCCCCAATTCACATAACACATATTATGTAATGCATAAGAGGAGATGTGAAGCTCCCCAACACACGTGTACCATATAAAGAAGAGATGTTAAGCTCCTCAATACACAATACACTCAACATGAATCTATATGTAGAAGAGATGTTAAGCTCTCCTTGCATATAAGCAATACAAAAAATTTTGAATTTTTCTTATAACATAAATTTTGAATTTTGATATCAAAGTTGAAAATGATCAATTGTAAAGTAATGATCAACCATATAGATACCAATTTGAAAAACTAATGCATAATCTTTTAAAAATAAGATTTGAATTTAGCTTAGCATTAACAATCTTTGTGCTTTAACTATGTAAATCAATTTTAGCTTAAGCACACAACAAATCATATATATGTATGAAGGAATTATATCAATGGAAAGTGATACATACATATATATAGGAAAGCAAAATATGAGTATATACAACAAGAATCATATTGATACCAAATGAAAATATCCAATGATACCAATTGAAAAATTAAGCTTAAGTGTATACATCATATAATCTACCATATGAAGAATTCGAACTAGTTAAATGAAAATGTTTAACAACTAGTACGGAATCCTTCAATCAAGGAATAAATCAAAAGTTTTTCATAAAACACAAGTAAATCACATGGCACTAAAAACACTCTAGTATCCATAAAGTCCATATTGAAAAGATGAGTGTACTAGTGTTATGTGGAACATGGCATTATGAAAAATAGCAACAAAGCTCAATATTCTTTTTTTTTTAAAATAGTCACAAATTATCATAAATTTTGAAAACATGAAAATCATTAAAAAAAATTTTATTATTACACCAAAATTTATATTTCAAGGTATATGTATATTTTGACAACACAATAAGCATACATACATATCCCTAAAACATAATTGAGTCCATATAAGTAGATTTGCAATAAAGGCAAACGACTCAAAAGGTATACATGTATATCTTAAAGTTTGGCAAAATACACATATACATGAAATGAAAACACATGATCATAATACAAATCCAAACGGCGAATACAAGTTTAAGATTGTAGGGATCATCAAAACTAAGCAATACAAGCACATCTAATGGGTTCAAATAAGCATTTAAGCACAAATATAAATAGATTTATTTGTGGCCCATAACATGTACAAGTATAAATCCTAGTGTTGACAAAAACTAACATTTAAACTAATATTCAATTCATGAAGCATCAAATTTTGAGAATACAAAAGAATTTATCCATAAAGATAGAATCATGTGCATTAATTGAAGAATTAGATAACTAGTTTAAATGGATTTTTGAATAACTAGTTAAAGATCCTTCAAGTAACATCAAATCATATGTTTTTCATAAAACATAACTAGATACACAAAAATTTAAGCACTCATGGTCTATAAAGCTCAAAATATTTTTAACAAAAGTGTGAGTGTTAAATGATCATGTAAATAGCATTTTTATGAAAATAGTCAATGGAGCTCATAAGTCACATAAAAAAATGTTTATCAAATAAATATGAAACTTCATTTTTCATCAAAACACTAATCTTCATGGTATATGTATGATTAATCCAATCCTAACAATACACATATATATCCCAAATCTAAAAAAGTCTATTAAAGATGTTTGCATGAAGGCAAGAGACTCACGGGTATACATGTATATTTATTAGATTTGAATTAAGAATATATATACATGAAGTAAAGCATATAAATAAGGCAAAAACATGTATAAAAGAGAATCATCAAAACTAGCCTATACATATGCATATAGTGGATACAAATGAGCATGAAGTTCAATAATATATGAATCAATTGTAATTCACTATTTGTACATGTATACATGCAAGTTTTGATAAAATCTACATTTAAACTAGTTCATACCACATGAAGCACAAATAATCTTAAAACATGAACATGCTATGAATATTATGGATGAACAAGCATGAACATAAAAAATGGGAGTTTAGAAATTGTTACCAACTCCAAAGCTCCAAATATGGTGGTCTTTCCCACCAAATCTCCTTGATAGCAATGCATCCAAAGTTTGTCCATCATGTCCATTGCATCCGCTATCAAGGCACCAATCCTCTCACGTTTTGTGAGAGCCTTCACCTACATCAAAATTAAAGGGTGGGGGTTTTGGTACCCATACTTTCTTGGGTCCTTTGGGGTTAGCTTTATTGCAAGGATCCCAAATCTTTTATACTTAGCAAAATATAAATGAGGTTTCTTATCAAAATAATATTTTGCTAAATGGCCTTTGCGGCCACAATGTGTACATGTGTACACCTTAGTATGATGCTTATGAGTGTGATTGTGATCGTGATGTGCAACATAAGCATGAGCATGATGAGTATGTGCATGAGCATGTGGAGTTTGTTTCTTTGAAAACAAAGACTCCAATTTAGTATGATTAAATGCACATGTGCTCAAATTAGAGCTCAAACTATCTATTTTATTTTTCAGCATATTTATCTCATTAGTGGTGGCATGTAAAGCATGGTGAGATAAAGAATCATTTTTCTTTTTCTTTTGAAAAACATTATCCTTTTCTTTTTCAACAAATTTTCTTTTTAAAGATTTATTTTCTTGTAAGATACTTTCTTTTTGTTGTTCCACCATAGCAATATCATTTTTCAAAATATTGTTCCCTTCACAAAGATCATTCAATTTTGAAAGTAAGGAACATTTTCATTTTTCAAATCTTTATTTTCCTTTTCTAAACATGCAAGTTTATTTCTAAAAGAATCATTTTCTACATGCATGCAATCAAATTTCTTTTTCAAACTTTTGTTATCTTTTTCTAAGCATGCAATGTTATCTCTAAATGAGTCATGTTCTTTATGCATGCAAGCAATGTCCTTTTTCAAATTTTTATTTTCTTTCTTAATTATGTCATATCTCTCAAGCAATAATTGACAAAATGTAGAGAGCTCATCATATGACATACTATCATCTTCTACCTCGGATTCGGTAGTTACCTCAAGGGGGTTATCCCCTTGGACCATAAAGCATGTGTTGGAGGTGTCGCTTCCAACGTCCGAATCACTCCCCGCATAGTATAGATCTTTTTCGCCGAGGGAGGTGATGATGTTCCATACTACAAAAGCCGATTCAACATTAGAAACCCTAGATAAATAATCATCATTTAGGGTTGACTTGATAGCATGAAGGGCTTTTGCATTAGCCTCAAAATTCTTACCATCTAAAGAATATGCATTATTAGTGGTGGCAAGATAGACATGAAATCCTAAGGCTTTGAGGTACAAAGACATCTTAACCTTCCAAATTTGGATGTTAAGGATGTCAAAGGTGGGCGGTGACATGAAGTCCATGGTGAGGTGTGTGAGTAAAAATATTGTGATTAGCCTAAAATGAGGATCTTTTACTCTAGGTTGTTAGACCCAAATCAGAGTACCAAGCTCTGATACCAATTGAAATAACACCTAGAGGGGGGGTGAATAGGTGTTGGCTAATCTTATGGTCACTTAATGCCAAATGATGCGGAATTAAATCTATTATGACCAAATTAAACTTCTTTTAATTAAACACTTATGTATAACACAAGAGTGTTGCCGAATTCCCTTTGCAGGGCTCTGGACAAGCTCCTCTAGATTCCCCTTGAATGGGTTGAGGTGCCGCGTTGGCTCTCTTGGTTGAATACTAGTGTTAACAACAATCCCAATCAAGTATAGCAATTATGAGCACAAGGGAATATATCAAGCATGTAAATGTAAAGACAATGAAAGTAATGCAAGATATAAATGAGACAAAGAGAGAGAGAGAGAGAGATAGAGTAAGCAATCGCAAACACAAAGGGTTTGTTTCGAGGTTCGAGCACACTTGCTCTACATCCCCGCCTTCGACACACGAAGGTTTTCCACTATGCAAGATCCCAATGGATCTCTCCTCGGTGCCGCAACACCTACAATCCCTCGGACTCCCAAGTCCCGTACACACGCAAGCTCCACAAGCTCGCCGAGGCCGCACCTCAAACCACCAAGAGTTCACAACCGAACTCTAACCACCAACGAGCACACTTGCCCGTCTCCTCAAAGAACAAAGAAAAGATCTTTGGTGATCACAACACTTGATCACCTAAAGATACTCTCACTATAACACACCTATAGGAATATATAGCAATGGGTAGCTCAAGTGTGGTGTGAGAAAAACAATAAAGAAAGCTATGATGAAAAACTTAAAGAATCACTTAAACACTCTTGATAAAATCTTCCCTTTAGATTGGAAGTATTTGCACTCGAATTTGTGGAGAAAACTCTTTTAAAAGTATCAGCAAAACTGGCTCAAAGCTCTCCTAAAATCTTAGCTTCAAACAATGACAAGAACCCCCATTTATAGGCTGCCAGAATATAGCCGTTAGGATCTGTCAGAGCTGCCGGTCGACCAGCCGGTCTACTGGCCAACGGTCATTTTTCCGACTGTTGAAGCCTCCGGTCGACCGCGCCCGTCGACCCAGAAATCCAGAGAGCAGAACTCTCTGCAGCGGTCGACCGGACCACTGTGCTGACAACGTGCACAGGGCTGTGCACGTCGGTCGACTCGGACGGTCGACCCGACCATGTTGCGGTCGACCGCCCGGTCGACCGATTTGGCCTGTTAGTCAGTCCTCAGACTGCACAGTTAAGGGATTTGGAAAAGGTCTTTTAACTTAATAAAAATCCCATAAATTCTCAGTAATCTAAAAAATAGTTTCAATCAAAATAAAAATTGTTTTTCTAAAACATGTTTTTCTAAAACTTGTTTTTCCATAACTTCACAAAATACAAAAACAAGATATTTTGAACTTATTAAAGCATAGTGTGTATGGATATGATCCACTACACAATCATAATGAAATATCTATGTTTTTGATCATAAAGCTCTGAACTTGGTTTTGGTTGAAAGATATGTATGATAGAAATACCAAAAACCAAAGTATATATATTTTGTCACAAAGAAAATCTTTTTCTAAATAAAAAAAAATTCTTTGCTAAACATATAAATAAAAATTCTTTTATGAAAGCAATTCTATCAAGAGTGTGTGTGTGATATAGACTTGAGCAATCCACCAACTATCTATCCTTTACATTTTTAACTAAACAAAAAACTAAATTTTATACCTAGACCCAAGTCTTCATCTTCTTGAAGTCTTCACTTGAAGGCTTCTCATCTTCTTGACTTGGTCCAAATGCAATCCACCGAGCTTATCTCTAGATGTGTTCTTGATGCATAGGCTCGTGAATCAACCGGTGCTAGCTTCCAACTTGTCTTTAAATCCTTTGTTGAAGCTCCACACCTACTAAGATCTTGATAATGAATCTGTCACTAATTAAACACAAGATCATTAGTAATCATAACTTCATGAGTTGATCATCATCAAAACTAGAGTGATAGGCCTTTGGGCCAACAGAAGCATTCTGATTCCACCCGACCAACTGGTGTAAAGGTCTTCACAAGGCCGTAATCCATCACTTAATGGGAAGCTCCACCACCAAAAAGTCATCCAATGAGCATGGGTTTTTCATTACTGTCACTTCTTTGAGTAAGATTGTGAAGGGAGGATCCGAGACCTTACTGGTGACGTCCTCTTTCCCGTGACCTTCAAATGCGCCATGCTCATTGTGATTAGGAAGGATCCGAGATCTTACTGGTACATCTTGTCCAATAATGTCTTGGTGTGTATCGAGAACCGCGCGGATCTTCCTTGCTCTTGGACAGAAGTTCTGACTCCTCAAGTGGTCGCCAATCGAATGAGCTGGTTGTTTCATGTCTATCTCAATGGACGCGGTAAAGACACTGGAACTAGCACCAATGATATGGCCACGACCTGCAAGAAGGAAACAACTCGAGGATTAAATTTCTGCAAAGACAGAAAACATGAATCCAGAAGTACAGACGTGGGTTTAAAGTCATGAGCTCTAGACGCGAGTCTTATACGTGAATCTCGCATTTAAAGCTTCAGGACGTAGAGTTTACCACGCTATGCAAATATAGAAAATATAGATCCGAATGCAAGCCCAATATTAGACTCACATCTAATGATTGAAATACAAGATGTATATTAAAGACGCAGACGCGGGCCTTAAAGTTATATAAGTCATGAGCTCCAGACGCAGGTATTATATGAGAGACCCGCATTTAAAGCCTCGAGACGCAGAGTTCGCCACACTCACGTCTAAAGATCTCAAAAGAACAGTCTTAAAAATCTTCTAAGTCATGAATTTCAAACGCGAGTCTTATATGCAAAACCCGCATTTAAGGCCTCAAAATGTAGAGTTCACCGCGCTCACGTCTGAAAGCTTGTGTTTCATCAGTTAACGTGAAATTGCATTTGTAGAACATGGACGCATGGATAGTTGACTGTTTCAGAAGTTTCAAGAAGAGATCAAAAGGCAGAGCATGGACACTTGAATCTCAAGTCAACTGTCTAAACTTCAAGAAAAAAGTTTCAGAAGTTTCAAGAAGAGATCAAGAGACAGAGCATGGACGCTTGGATCTCAAGTCAACTGTCTAAACTTCAAGAAAGAAGTTTCAAAAGTTTCAGAAAGAGATCAAGAGACAATCTCTTTATGATCGGTGACACAGAACCACGAGAAAACAAAGTCTTATTATGGCAAAGGCTATTTCCTACCTGAAGAAGAGTCTTTAGAGGGAGGACATCATCCGTCAAAACACGACCATGAAAGCACCTGAGGGGATGCTTTTTGAATATGACATCACTTAACAGTGATAATCTTCGAAGAAATTAATAAGAAAGCATCATAGCTTGGGTTCGTTCAAAGAACTCTGAAAGCTCTTCAAGATACAGACTCGAAGAAGAAGACAGTCTGAGAGCCCAAAAGGTTCTTCAGAGCACCTGCCCATAAAGGAAAAACAGTCAAGATGAATGATTATCAAGAGGCTCATGGCCTATATATAGGCTCGTTAATGGCCATTATTAACAGCATAAAAATCAAAGCTGTTCTTAAAGGCCAATTAATAGCCTTAATTTACGACGCGAGTCTCAAATCCAGTCTAAGTAAGACACGTGGATTTTTGCTCCGGGAAGTCCCAATGACACGCGTCCCCAACCGTCAACGCCGGCTTTGCCTCAAAAGGTCCAGCTAGATCTTCGCGCCTCTAAAAACTGCATGCGACACTTCAAGGGTCGCGTTTTGAAGTCTGTATCCCTTCACAAACCAAAGGTTGCGTTTCCTCAACAGAATGAGGACCACGTCTTTAATAAATCAAGGCCGCGTCTTAAAGTCATGTCCTTCCACGAACTGAGGGCTACATCCCCTCCAGCAAGTTGAAGAGCTCAGGCCGCGTCTCTCTGATCGGGGAAAACCGCACACAAAAAGTGTATGTTTTGGAGTTAAGATTTAAAGTGTGTATGCTTTGGCTTCCTCGATACTTTCGTAGGTTAAAACGAGTCGAATCCATAAGGACGGGAGGCGATAGAAGCTTACACAATTGATTCACATGTGTGTTAAAGATTCTTTAAAGTTTTAAAGAATGAAAAGAAAAGAAAGCAAGGAATGGAAAGAGAAGTACGGTGAAACACAAAGAAGTAGGAAACATAGAAGAAATAATCTTTGTGATTTTTATTTGTATATCTAAAATAAAGTGAAAAAGAAAGAAAACTCATGGCTACTAACTACTATTGATTCCACAATATGCTAACCTCTTAGTGATAGTTGCCTCACATGTATCATTGGCCATCACTAGTCCTTGGTTCAAGAGCATTTCAAAGCATAACCCATATGTAACTCATCACATCCCAACTCAACAAAACAAGAGCAAGCTACACTTAAACCATCAAAATTAAAGTAAGCATGGAGTAAAGTAATGTTAGCTTGTTCGAGAGCTAGGAAGTTAGAGTGTTAGATCCATCATCATGAGCCATCAATGGCTCTTGCAAGAGCAAGGCCAAGTAGAGGCTATTAGATTCATGTGGATTATTAAATAAAAAGTTAGACTAGTTAGTAGTTAGTAGTTAGTTGCCATGAGAGAAAAGTTAGTTACACATGTAAAAAGAGTTAGATAGAAAACAAAGAGAGGTAAATAGAGCATCTTTCATAACTTGTCACCTTCTATTACAAGCACTCTTGCATTCCACTCATGTATCTCTCTTTCTCCTAATACAAGATCTAAAAGAAAATGGGAAATATAAAGAGGAAGAAGAAGAACTAACCTAACCTAAACTAAACTACAGCATAGAGAAGAAAACTATCTTAAAACTATACTACTCTCTGTATATCCCTAACTGAAGAACCCAGGGGGTATTTATAGGCACCAGGGGAAGGGAGGCCATGGGGCAAACCCTGGCCCAAAGTACGGGCATGGTCGCGCCTGTACTGCAGCGGAAACGCGGCTATGGCCGCGTTTTCGCGGCCATAGGGTGGCCGCGCGCGCGGCGCTTTGAGCCGTGCGCTGTCCTGCCTGTCCTCTATCAAGTGCTGTTCCCAGTTTCTGGTTTTGGGCCCCTAGTTTTGACGAATCAGCTCTCCAAAGTCAATGGCTCTATTTTAGGCCTTTAATCACCCATTAAATGGTGATTTAGGATCTTCATCTTCATTACATGCCATGGACCTAGAAATATACAAGAGAGGCGTTTATTAGCAGAATTTAATATGAAATAAATGTGAAGATGTGGTATGAAATATGCAGTTTTAGAGACTAAACACACCCCCACACTTATCTTTTGCTCGTCCTGAGCAAAACAAAAAACTAAAGAAATTATTACACCACTTTCGCAGGTGACGCGATTGCACTGAGCATGTGTAACAAGCCGTTAAACCTCTAAGTTTCCCCTAGAAGAGGAGTTCTGTCTCCTGAGGGTTTTCAACGGATTACATCCACAAAATCCATAAAGAAAGAAATCAAATGGTAGTATTTTGAAAACACATTTTGAAAATATAAAAAAGTGTTGAAGTATTTTTGTGAAAATATAAATGAACAAAGGTCATTGGTTAACCATAAATTATTCTTCCTTAAACTAAGTCGAAATGCAAAATCTTATTATAAATTAAATGTAAGAATTTAAAATTGAATCGATTCTTTGTTCTTTCATAAAACTCTTAGAAAAATATGCACTTTGTGAACTGTGGAGATTTTTAGGATATCGACTCACTTTCATGCCATTTTTTTATTTATATTTTTTTTATTTTTTTTCTTCACTTAGTTTTCTTAGGCTTTCTTATTTACCCGGGTAGTGAGCCTTTAGTCGGTAACTCCCAACCAGATGATCTTAAGGTATCAGATAAGAAAAAATCCCTCGGACTTAAGGACTCGAGTAAATAAGGCCACAAAACTAAAGGGGATTATTTCATTTTTGTCCACCATTTGAGGTGTGAATAATCATGCTTCCTGAGGCATAATTACCCACCTTCAATAAGTAATTTTTATTATCATATATATATATATATTATACATATATATTTTTAATGGCATTTTCAATCTTTGTTTCCATCCCAAAAATTGTGTAAGTGTGGAGTGCATAAATCTAAGGTAAAAAATTCAAGGTCAAATTATCTTTTCAATCATACTTTCTTATCCTAAATTTAAACAAGATCTATTATTTTGACTCAGTTTAAAATTTCATAATTTTAGGTCTTCCTAATTCTTAAGATAATCTTAATTTTCTAAAAATAAATCAAAACTATTTCCCTTATGTGAAAACATTTTGTAAAAAGAAAAGAAAAGAGTTTTTATAAAAAAAAATTTAATTAAAAAGAAGTGTAAAAGAAAGAAAATGTAAAAACTAACTATGTTAGTAAACCCTCCCCCACACTTATTCCATGCATTGTCCTCAATACATCGTGAATGTGTATATACATAAAATAATGGAAAGGGAAGGAAGATTACCTCATGGTGGTGGTTCCGGTGGTGGTCTGACTGGGCCAAGCGTTGCTGCCCAATCAAGATATCGTGGATCTTGCAGAGACCCACCAGTGACCTCTCTAATGCAACCCAATAAAATGTTGATTGAATGAATGATCTTATTTAAAAAATTATCCCCATCTAATTTCTAATTTTTAAAAATAATTACTGAGTCATTTTCTTCAACATCCTTGTCCAACAATGAAGTGTGATTTTGGGACATGATGGATTTGGACTCAAATGGATCAGGAACAAAAACCGATACCGACCCAAGAATTTGACTCAGATCAAGTCGAGAGTCAACAATGAGAGTCAAAATTGGTTCAAAAATAGGGTCTAAACTAAAGAATTGATGTTCACACATTTTTCCCATAATGAAGTGTGATCATAAGATATTGGTGATTCCATTTCACGGTGTACTGGTACAGGATTCAATGTTGACTCCGAAAAAGATATGATAAAGATATCAGGGTCATTATTGAATCAAAAAGTGAAATGAAATTACCAACTTGAGGTTCAGGATCACTTTCAAGCTCAAGTTCAATTTCGGAAAAAGATAACTCGCCAAATGTCAAGATGGTTTTCAAAATTTTGGGCAAGTTCAAATGGATGTGATGAAATTGAATCTTGAATTTTGTCCACAGAAGGAATGTGAACGGGTGAAATGATCAAGTCAAGTTCAGGAATAATGGGAATCAAAACTGGCTCAAGAACGTTACTTAGTTTAGGTAACACTACAGGAGTCGATAGTGATTCAATGAATAGACTCGAATCACTAACTTGAAGCTCAGGTTCACATTCATCTTCAAGTTCAATTTCAGGAAATGGATAACTTGCCAAAGTATCAGGAATTGGATGTTGGTCAAGTTCATTTGGTATAATGATATTGAAGCTGGATTTCCAAAATGGCAATATTCTTGAGTCATATGAACATTTGATCGATATGGGAAGTCAACCGTATTTTACATTATGCGCTCGGTTTCTTGCACGAATTCAATAGTTTTTTCCACAATGATTTTCCTTTGAGTCATTCTGGGAAAGAACTACATGAATTTTGGAAATTTTGTGGACATGATGAGCCATCATATTTTCAAATTATTTTTGGGCCTTTATTACTTCTTCCAAACTCCTTTCCAATGATGATTTTTCTTCAATTGGTGGTTCAGGAAAAGGAGTATATAAATCAAAATTGGGGAATGAACATTGTAAAAATTTGGACAAGATGGTTGAGAATTTGACTCGGGATAGGTAAATCCCCATGAACTCTGTGAAGAGTTGAAATTATTTTGAAAATTATGGTCATAAGATTGGGGGTACGGGTCATACTGATTCGGATAATCCTAACCTGACATATATGACTGGTTCATGTTGTACATAGCTGGGTCAGAGTTATCCGAGTCAAATGAGGTCGGGGTGAAGTATGGATTCATATTAGGATTAAAAGAATTATTGTTGTTAAAATTCATATTACAATTTACAGGAAAGAAAAACCAACAAACAAACAAACAAACAAACAAACAAAAAACAAACAAACAAACAAATAAAGAAAAAGAAAACAAGCCTATGCTAGGGTTGACTTAGACCTAAACGACTCCTAACTGGTTAAACTGTCCACGGGGGGTACATTGTCGGAAGCTGACCACGAGTTAATCGGCCAGGTAGGGGCAAGATCAGTAGGAAGTATCCGTGCCGAAGCAATGGGCCTAATTATGCCAAACCACTATTCTTCGAGGTTTCGCCTCTCAATCCCCAACCTTAGACACCGATTTGACAAGAGTCAACTTCTAACAACTTTTCCCTTAGGTCAATCACTTAAATGAGTCTGAGATGTCCCTAGGGGCTAACGTCTAGCAATTTTTATTAGGCTTGGGTTGTGTAAGTGGGAGGTGATTTTTGGGCTAAGAGAGAGTAATGACTTCTCCACCTTATGTTGTCTTGGGTTTTGCCCTTAACCTTAATTTGTGTAAGTGTGTAATATAGATAAGAATGAACACACAAAGAGAGTAAATCACCTATGTGTTTGTCCTAACTATATGCTATGCAATATGTACACCTCTGTCAAGATCACAACAACAGAAGAATAAAATACAGTTTATTAGAATAAAAATTGATATGTGCCTAGATGCAAATATCTAAACCGTTTTAAAACTTCCAATTATCGTATTTTAGTTCTTAAAATTATTACAGTGCACTAGTAACAAATATTAGCAACAGAATATAAAAATATATAGAATTTACCCAACCACACAAGAGCAAGTGTGGACGTCTGCAATGCTAAAGAATTTGACCTGCACACCAAACATAAAGAAGAAAAGTTAACAAAAACATGAAATCAAACTGTTCCCATCCCCGGCAATGGCGCCAAAATTTGATCGGGGAAAAACCGCGCACAAAAAGTGTATTTGAAGTTAAGATTTAAAGTGTGTGTGCTTTGACTTCCTCGATACTTCTGTTATAGCTTAGAGGCTAAAATGAGTCGAATCCATAAGGACGGGAGGTGATAGAAGCTTACATGGTTGATTCACGTGTGTGTTAAAGATTCTTCAAAGTTTTAAAGAATGAAAAGAAAAGAAAGTAAAGAATGGAAAGAGAAGTACGGTAAAACACAAAGAAGTGAGAAACATAAAAGAAATAGTTTTTGTGGTTTTTGTTTGTATATCTAAAATAAAGTGAAAAAGAAAGAAAACTCATGGCTACTAACTACTATTGACTCCACCAACATGCTAACCTCTTAGTAATAGTTGCCTCACATGTAGCATTGGCCATCACTAGTCCTTGGTTCAAGAGCGTTTCAAAGCATAACCCATATGTAATTCATCACATCCCAACTCAACAAAACAAGAGCAAGCTACACTTAAACCATCAAAACTAAAAGTAAGCATGGAGTAAAGTAATGTTAGCTTGTTCGAGAGCTAGGAAGTTAGAGTGTTAGATCCATCATCATGAGACATCAATGGCTCTTGCAAGAGGAAGGCCAAGTAGAGGCTATTAGATTCATGTGGATTATCAAATAAAAAGTTAGACTAGTTAGTAGTTAGTTGCCATGAGAGAAAAGTTAGCTACACATATAAAAAGAGTTAGATAGAAAACAAAAAGAGGTAAAGAGAGCACCTTTCATAATTTGTCACCTTCTATTACAAACACTCTTGCATTCCACTCATGTATCACTCTTTCTTCTAATACAAGATCTAAAAGAAAATGGAAAATATAAAGAGGAAGAAGAAGAACTAGCCTAACCTAAACTAAACTACAACATAGAGAAGAAAACTACCCTAAAACTACACTATTCTCTGTATATCCCCAACCGAAGAACCCCACGTTATTTATAGGCACCAGGGGAAAGGGGGGCCAGGGGGCAAACCCTGGCCCAAAGTACGGGCGTGGCCACGCCCATACTGCAGCGAAAACATGGCTATGGCCGAATTTCCGCGGCCATAGTATTGCCGCCGCGCGCGGCGCTTTGAGCCGCACGCTTTCATGTCTATCCCCGGTCAGGTGTTGTTCCCGGTTTCAGATTTTGGGCCCCTGGTTTTGATGAATCAGCTCTCCAAAGTCAATGGCTATATTTTAGGCCTTTAACATTAAATGGTGATTTAGGGTCTTCTTCTTCATTGCATGCCATGGACCTAGAAATATGTAAGAGAGGTTTTTATTAGCAGAATTTAATATGAAATAAATGTGAAAATCTGGTATGAAATATGCAGTTTTAGAGACTAATCACTCTCCTCAATCAGGGCTGCGTCCTCTTGTCAATTATGGGTTGCGTCCCTTCATCAATTTACAACTGCGTCTCTCAATAATTCAGAGTTGCGCCCTCCAAATGAAGCAGAGCCGTGTCTTTCAACAATTTAGAGCGTGCCCTCCAAATAAATCAGAGTGGCGTCTCTCAATAATTCAGAGTCGCATCCTCTAAGTGAATCAGAGCCACGTCTCTCAACAATCTAGAGCCGCGTCCTCTTAAAAATTCAGAATCGCATCTCTCAACAACTCAAGATCGCGTTTCCCCTACAATTCAGGACCGTGTCTCATCAACAACTCAATGCTATCTGAGTTTCTCCTCTATAACTCATAACCGCATCTCAGCAAATGGCTAAGGACTACGTCTCCACAATGGTCAAGAGCCGTATCTTTGAAAACTGTGTTCTCCCACACAACAAAGAGTTCATCTCAAACACAAGAAGGAATAAAGATGAGACAAAATTTGATAACTTTTATTATTTATATCAAAATGATAAAAGTGAAACAAACACTCTCTTATTTAATCAGTAGAGTGTTACAAAAAAAGGGAGATATAAAAGAAAGAGGGCTAATCCCACTCAGCCAAAGAGTAAATTTAGTCCCGGAGGCACTGAATCTCACGCTGGCGTGCCTTCTCAACCTGTGCCCAAGCTTGAACCCTTAATTCTTCCTCTGACAAGAATTTTTTTATGGCCAGCTATGTTTGAAGAGATTCCAACTTGGAAGAACGGGCATTAAGATCTTCTTGGACCTGCTTCTTGGCAACCTCTAACTCCTCCAGCCTCTTCTTGGTAACAAGTTTCTGCTCATTAACCTGAATCAAGGCTTGTGCCTTGGCGATAGCTGTCTGAGTTGGCTGCAACTTACTCTGCATTCTTGGTGATAACCTCAGATTCTCTGGAGTTATCAACCAATCTTTGATAGCTGGCTTGAAAGTCATTGATGTGATAGGCCTCCTTTGCCATCTGCTCCTCCATCTCTTTCCGTTCGCATTCTTCAGTAACGAGGAGATTATTCAACATCAGCCGGGTCTCATCCATCGGATTAGCCTTCTCTAGGGTTTTTAACTCCTTCAAGTATATCCCCAGCTGTTCGACTAACATAAAATATACCTTAACTTGCTCTGAGCTTCTAGTATGACGAATGTTCTCAATCTGATTTTCAAGAAGTATTCGGGCGAACTCAAAGAACTTATCCTGGAAGAACCAATTTGATGCATGACTTCATGGAAGTGAAGAATTATTGTACCATATGATGAGCCAATTCTTTCATGATGTCCATGGCTGGAGCCAGCTCTATTGATGCACTCCCAGACCCCCTTTCTATGATTATGCGTACGATGTTCGCAGAGGCGGGAGCCATCTCACTTGGTGCAGAGACGAGGCCAGCAGCAAGTTCTGCCAACACCGAGGTCATGACCGACACCTCTGGGACTATTACTGTGGTAGCCTCTAAGATGATAACCACAGTGACAGACTTCACAATACTTGGTTCAGCTGTTGAAGTTTGAAGTGCCATGTCCTCTGCGCCAGTGCTTGCCACGGTCTCTTCCACTTGAGCCAACCCGGTACTCCCTGCAATCGTAATATCAATGTTCACAATAATGATAAGATAGAGAATCTTTATTCTCTTACCAAGCTAAGAATCCAAAGATGATAGATCCTTTGGCAGGCTGCTCTAGGACGAGGGTTCCCCGACCGTGGTGGTTGTGCCCTTAGAGATCATGCCAGTAGAAGGAACTTCAAGGCCCTCCGGCTGAATCAGTTTCTTAATCATCTCCTTAATGTAGGAGAAGGTTGCAACTTCAACATCGGTAGCCACTCCTGTAGGTGATATTCAGATGAAATGTTAAAACATTTATCTAACTCAATGGGGTAATAGTTAAGAGGGATAGAAGAAATACCCTCGGTTGGGGTGATCTCTCCCGATGGTGGAACCATCGCATGAACATTCACCTGCATCTCTTCCTCTGAAATATGTGAAAACTTGCTGGTGTCAGGAAGAGCGGGCTCAGCGCCGAATTCAACTTCGTCTCCCGAATAGTCACTATATTCTACAGACGACGAAGATGACACCTGAATCAAGGAGGCCTCAGGGACTAGGGCTTTGCCACTGAGAACCCCGATGGTAGGGCTGGGCTCCACAACCCAAAAAGTAGGCATCAGGACACTGGGAGAGCCCGGTTGTTGCACCTTCATCCCTCTTTCTTGAGCAGAAGAAGTTGCTAGCTTAATTGAAACTCCCGGTTGAGATGAAACTTTAACTTTGGCCCTCTCTGTCTCTTCTTCTGGCTATTCTGCAACCACAGTCCCTTTGGCCACAGTAGACTGGCCTGCAGACTCTGCCTCTGTCAAGACTGCAGGAACCCTGCTGTACAAACCTGATTAGTCTCTAAAATTGCATCTTTCATACCACATCTTTTATTTAATATTAAATCCTGTTAATAATACCTATCTTGCATGTTTCTAGGTCCATGGCATGAAATGAAAAAGACCAAAGTCACCATTTAATTGGTGATTAAAAGCCTACAAGAATAGCCATTGACTTTGGAGGGTGATTTCATCAAAATCGGGGGCCCAAATCCAGAATCAGGACGTACAGCCGACAGTGGGACAAGCAGGGGGCGCGCAGCAGGCAGCGTCGCGTGTCCCGCCCTAGGACTGCTACGAAAAAGAGGCAATTGCTGCTTTTTCACGTCAAAGTCGTGGAGCCCTGCGCCGTGATTTGACGGTGGCTCCGTACAGACTCCCTGGTGGCCTATTTTGCCTATAAATACCCTGGGATGTCCAGAGCACCAGAAGGAGGAGTTTTGAGTAGGTTTAGGATAGTTTTTAGGGTTTTCTTCTCCATGTTGTAATTTAGGGTAGTTTTAGGTTAGTTCTTTTTCTTCTTCCTCCTTTGTATTTTTCATTTCTTGTAGATCTTGTAATAGGAGAGAGAGTAGTACATGGGTGAAAAGAAAGAGTGCTTGTAATGGAAGGTGACAATTTATGAAAGGTTCTCTCTTTATCTCTATTTGTTTTTCTTCTCTCTAACCCCTTTTACATGTTTAGCTAATTTTCTCTTATGACAACTAACTACTAACCACTAACTTGCTAACTTCTTACTTGATAATCCACATGAATCTAATAGCCTCTACTTGACCTGCTCTTGCAAGAGCCATTGATGGCTCATGATGATGGATTCTAATACTCTAACATTCTAACTCTCTAACAAGCTAACATTACTTTATTTCATACTTGCTCTTATTTAGTTTTGATGGTTTAAGAGTAGCTTGAACTTGTTTGTTGAGTTTGAATGTGATGAGTTATCTTATGGTTATCATTTTGAAATGCTCTTGAACTAAGGACTAGTGATGGCCAAGGATACATGCGAGGCAACTATCACTAATAGGTTAGCATGTTAGTGAAGCCATTAGCAGTTAGTAACTATGAGTTTTCTTTTCGTTTTACTTTGTTTTAGATATATCTCAAAAATTACAAATATCTTATCTTCTATGTTTCCCACTTCTTTGTTTTTCACCATAACCTTCTCTTTCCATTATTTGTTTTTGTTTCTTTTGATTCTTTAAAACGTTGAAAAAACTTTAACGCACACGTGAATCAACCGGTAAAGCTTCTATCGCTTCCCATCTCTGTGGATTCGACCCGTTTAGCCTCTATGCTATAACGGAAGTATCGAGGAAGCCAAACCACGCACTTTTAACTCGTGATTTTAAAACATACACTTTTGTGCGCGATTTTCCCACGATCAAAACCTCGGGACGAAGAGAGAAGGCTGCCTCTTCTTCTTCTAATTCTTCTTCCTGTTCCTCCGTACCAGAGGAGAGTACCTCGGGCATCTGGGTTGAAACTGTAGCCTCAGATCCTTTTCTTGCCTTCTTCTGGCTAGGCTCATATTGGAAAGTAGAGGCTCGAGGATGCTTGGGCAAAGCTTATCGAGTCCTCCTAGTGGATTGCTTCTCAGCCACTCCTGCTCCAAAGTCTGACATTTGCTCCTTCTCTGCTAGCCTCCCTCCTGGCCTCTTTTGCCGCTTCCTTCTCGGCCTCTTGATACTCGGTCATCTCTCGCATCCAGCAACCCTTGGACCCTACCTTGGCTTTATACACAATTGATGCCTTTTATGCATAAGGTGTTTTATTCTAAACCCAGGCACCTTATTTGATGTGAAATACCTCGTACAAAAATCAAAGACTTGCTAAGAATTGGGCATCTTGTGAGGAAGGGTAAAGATAACTCTGGTTCCTCCAGGTAGTCTGTAGTATCATGCCCGGGCACCTTCAAACAAATTCCCATAGAAGCGAAGGTTTAGGTTGGGCTTACTGACTTATAATTGGTCGTAACCAACTGCCTAGCGAATCGACAAGGCATATAAGGTTCTACCATACAGGAGTTCCTTGCCGAAAAATTAAGTATCTAGGTCGGATGTTTATCAACCACCATAAGAGGCCAGAATGTAATCGGGTGAATCTATCTGGGCCAATGAGGTCTGCAAACTTGTCCCTATAGGATGCGTCGTGAATCTTGAGGAAGCACCTGTCCAATTGGTAATTGGCCCCACTCAGAACAGTTTTTCAGATGTCGAACATGTAGTACTGCAGCCAGCTCGAACTCTCCAACCTTTGCATGAAAGGTATAAAACCTTCTGAGGCAGAGATGAAGGTCATTAGTGATGGACAATGCACCACATACCA
>JAVJIF010018764.1:0-45183 GCA_038442645.1 Agave tequilana | reverse complement strand
TTGTGGCACCATCTGTCCTGGTTACGACCTTGTGCAGGAGGAAGGCCTTTCGTGTCCAGTTGGTCTGTCTTGGAAGTAGATAAAACACTTGTATGCCTTTTGCGCAAATGATCCTGTTGAGCAGCTGAATCTGTTGTACGGAACACAACCTTGATGTAGTATCAATGTACCTTTCCTTTTAAATCAATGAAAGTCCATTTTCTGCTCATCTGATTTTTGTTTGCCTTCATTGAAAGTTTGGCCATAGCGGGGCTAAACTTTGTGCAGAGTTAAGGACGGAGTCCTTTTTGCGCCTTTAGGGGGTTAAGGCAACCCTTTTGGCGAGGTCCTTGATGGATTGTGCGAAGTCCGCACTTTGATCCATGGCGAAGTTAACCCTTAGTGGGGCTGAATCAGTGCTTCTCGGGAAGGCACTTTAGGCAGCGTTTTAAATTAATTCAGAACAGCGGCTTGTGCCTTTTTCGAGGCATCGTTTCGGGCGCTGATTGGCCTATAAAAGCCCGATCAAGCTGAGAAAGAGCAGATCTCTTTTTCAGAGAACTTTTGACTCTTCTTCTTCCTCTTTCCTCTTCATTCAGAAAGCTTGAGAACTTTCGCAGCTCTTCAATGGCGCCCAAAAGACGAGCTGGGAAAGAAGTGGCAACTTCTGCAGCGGGGGGTCCTTCTCCTCCTCCGGTCGTCGAACGATCAATCGCCGGTAAGGGATTTTCCCTTTTGATTAGAGACTGTTGTCTCTTGCTTTTTTTTTTCTTTTAACAGCCGATGCCTGGCTATCTTTGGATGAATCCAGAATGATCAAACATGATCTGTTACTATTAGGGAATTCAATTCCCTAGATTTCCCTTGCTTTCTTGGCGGGGGGTATAAGAACTGAACAGTTCTTCTTTTAGCTTCCGTATGAAGCTATTACTTGGGCTGTCTTCGTCTTGTTGAAGAACAGGATATGGATTTGTCCCTTCAATCATGGCCGTAAAGGATAACTTTTGACCATAATGCCCCTTTGATGAAGTTAGCCCTGAGGGCTGTACCACCTTCTGCATCACCTTCTGCTTAGGCGAAGCAAACACTTGGACATTTTCTGCGAACTGCGGACTCGTCCGTGAGGCTAAGCTTTGTCGAAGCTATCACCTTGCTGGCTTTGCCCACTGGGCGAGGCTATGCTTTGGTGAAAGTTATATCTTTGTGTTTGCTTGGCTGGTGAACTAATTATAGTTCTTCTTGCTCCTGCAGTGCACTATATTCTCGGTCCTTTGAACAATCTCTTTGGGATGACCAGAGGAGTGGATGGCAATATCAGCTTACAATTTCAAGGGCAAGCTTCTTTGTTTAGTGAGCGGAGCTCCATCGTTCGAGACACGCTTATTCATGGTGGTGATCAACTCACCATGAGAAGCATTCTGACTACGGCTCCTCTTGAAGATATTGACCGTCGAACTTATAGGAGCCCGACTTCATGTTCGGGGATGCCGCACCAGATCCTGATCACCAACTACAAGCAGGAGAAGGGCAATGGATTTTCCGGTTGGATGATGAGAAGTTTTACCTTCCGTCCAACAGGCGACATTTTTCTTTGTCTTCCTTCCAGTGTGTGACGTAGGCTCGAAAGATGGCATGGGACGTGAGTCGAAATACCGACTCCGTCCACGTAGGGAGATTGATGTTTCAGTCTCCTGGTTATGCAAAAGCGGGGCATCCTCGTTGCATAATGGGTCTGCATCCTGGGAATGTATCGCGAGAGATCCCAGTGGGAGAAAATCCGGCTGTGGCGCTGACTTTGGCAACCAGTTCTGCAAGGTCAATGGGAACTATCCTGCTACTGACTTCAGGGCTCCAGGTTAGATTCACCCTCCGAAGACGTGGTGGATGGATCTGACTACATATATCCTTGCTCATTTCGAGGAGGATTTGGAGAGGCTGAACCTCTATGAGGCCGTTAGGGCGACCTGCTACGGTATTGATATGAACGTGGCGTGCTTCTACGCCATCTTTGAATTGTATTGCCCAGCTTCAGGGACTTTCTTCACCCCTGTTGGCGAATTGGGTATGGCCTTGCATGAGATGTGAGAAGTCTCTGCTCTGCCTTTTGGGTCTCTCCCATACGAAGAATACTTCCCGTGCAAGGCGGAATTGGCTCTTCTGGAGAAGCAGGAGCCTGCCTTGTTCGAGACTTATCGGGAGTTAATATGCCACTTGCACATTTGTTCCAGTATACATGGGGGTAGTAAGGGAACTTCCTGTAGCTTGAAGAGCTGGGGGAATTACTTGTTCCCGGATATGGGGAATACTCCTGAAGCGGGTCATGTGGAGTTGCTGATAAGGATATCTTTGAACGGATGCAAAAGCACCTCCAAAGGGATCTTGTTGTGATGGAAGACGATGGTCCCTATGAGAAGGGTGATGTCCTTCGGAGCTTCCATCATCAGGCTCATCGGCCGATGTCTCGGAAGGCACTGCTGGCTGGCTTCTTAATCGTCTGGTTGAAGAAATACGTAGTGCCATCTTCTTCGGTGACGTTGTTCATCCAAATGTTTTGCTGCCCGCTGTTCGGTTGGTTCATGGGCACTCTCTGGGTCTTCTTTCGGCCATGGTGTGCTGTATCCAGAGAGGCCTTCGTGCATTAACGGAGGCTTTCTGTAGGACGCCAGCAACGAAGCGTGAAAGGGAGCCACTTCGCCTTGCGACGGACCCAATTCTAGGATAGGTCTGCCGTACACTTATTTGATGGCGTGGTTCGTCTTGCATTGCCCCTCTTTGATTGGAGCCGGAGAGGATCCCCCACAAGGTGTTCGGATGGCGCTCCTCCGCCGATTCGAAGGATGCTCGTGGCTGAAGACTTACGTGGCTGAGGCCCGTAAATTGGTACGTCGTTATGACGTTTACAGTCTCTTCCGCTGTTTTCCCCATATTCGGGGTGCAGGTTATGACGAAGAGTTCAAAGATATGGGGGAGGAGCAGTCTTCCCTGAGCCGGGGAGTTTTTGAGTGGCTGGTCAGCATTCGGCCCTCGCATTTATTGTACAGAAGCGGGGATACCTGCTACTTGGAACCCTATGTCCCAGGTCGGTTTGCTCGGCAGTTTGGATATGACCAACTGTATGTGGGCAACCCCAATCTCGATTTGGCTTTCATGGGGAGTCTCATTGATGGGGCCCGTGCCTGGCGATTCTTTACTGCATGCGGTACTGGGGCGCGGCTGCGCACGCCTTTGAGGAATCCCAATCTCCAAATGACCCTGTGCTGCTGCCAGTGGTACACAACTTCCAACTCCACACCCCTCGGATTCAAGGCCAACAGCTCTGGTGTGAGGTTAATTTCTCAGCGGCTGAAACGGAAGGCTTCTGAGAAAAAGGAAGGTAAGAGGGTTCGCGTCCCAGGCATAGAGGAATTCGTCGTTGTGGATGACAGCGAGGCCTCAGATGCAGAAAGTCCTCGCTTCGAAGCGGGGACGGGGGCTGAGACTCCCGCAACTGGCTCTGGTGTGATGGGGACAGCTCCCCCACGATGTGTAGAAGAAGTGGAGGAAGAGGAATCTGACGTCCACTTCAAAAGAAAGCGGGAAGGTGGATCTCGTAGGAAGCAGTTGGTGAAGAAGCCCCGTCGCCAAGCTCCTACGATCATCGTAGAGGGTGAACCCTCTGCAGCGTTTCCTCCTGTTGCCTCATTAGCGGTTGAACCGTCGGTTGCTGAACCGACTACTGGTGAATTTGCTCCAGATCTGGGTAAAATCAACCCCGTCCGTGTAATATGCCTTTTGTGTGTTCCAAATAGATTATTATTTGCCTCTTGATACAGGAGCTACGGCCACTAGACAGCAAGGGGAACATTATGATCCCCTGTTTACTTATGAAACTGAAGCTGGCTCTTTTGCCCTCCCTGAGGAGTCCGGAGGTGATGTGGCCGATATTGGTCCTTCGGGCGCTGGGACTTCCAAAGGAAGTCCTGTGGCGTCAAGCTCTATTGGATGGTCCACGGGAGACTCGGCAAGCGAAAGCGGGCCTTCCATTCGTGTTGACTCCGCAAAGAATTTTCTGATGGAACCCATGGAGACTGATGCAGCTGACGAGACATTTGAGGCGACATCCTCCTTTGGTATTGTTCTGACCTCTTGGCTTCTATTACATGTTGTGTCCTGTCTAACCACAGTTTTGTTACAGGTGTTCTGCCTCAGGGTGCATCAGCTTCAAGGGGACCAGACGATCTTCCCGAGGGGTCAAGGGGTGACATGGGCACTTCGACTGCGGCGGATACTGCTGTGTTGGATGCGCTGTATGGCGACCTGCCCTCTTATCGGCCCAATCCAGCCGAAGGACCAGAGGTTGAAGGGACGGCAGTTCCGGAGGTGTCCTCACTCCCAACTATATCAACGAGTGAGGTGCCGACAGTTTTGCCAAGCGCGGAGCTGAGGGTGATTACAAGCCCTACTTCCCCAACCCTGGTGGTTGAGCCTGCTATTCAGAAGATGGTCACTAGTCCTACCTCAGCGGTGGCTAGTCTACTAGTTTCAATGAAGACTCCGCCGAGATCACCGATGACTTGCCATGCTGCTGCAATTAGTGTTCCCGCTGCTCCTTCCACTTTAGTATCGACTAGGCTGGTGGACTTTTCTGAGGTTGCCCGTCTACCAGAGGTGGCCGAGGTTGAAAATGATTTCATAGGTGACATGGTCGATAGCTTTTATAAAGGCTTAGGGCGATCCATTGACCTGGTCTTGAAAGGCTCGACTATGTCATTCTCAACTTTGAAGGTGGTCCTCTCCCGCAGTATTGAAAGTATTCGGGACTTTGAAGGGTATCACCAGGCCGCTGCCTTGGAACTCCTTGTGGATCAATTCAAGAGGGATGTAGAGGAATGGCGCCGTCTTAGCTGCTCGGACCTGGAGTCTTCGATTGATGAGCGGTTTGCGCGTCTTGTCGCTCAAAAGCATGAGGCCCGTCTTGCCGCTCAAGAAGCTGCCGAGGCTATTTCTTCTGACTTGAAATCCTTGGAAACAAGGCAAGCGGAAGTTGAAAATGCCATCGATGCCTCCACCAGTGCTCTTCTTGACGCTGAAGATAAGGTCGGGAAGGCCAGAGAGATGATCAGGAAGGAAACTCTTCTCTTGTCCAAGGCTGAACGGTGCGTCTTGAAGAAGCTGCGCGGCTTGAGCAGCTCAAGGCTCAAAATGACGAACTCTCACAACAGGGATTATCGCAGAGGGCAACTTTGGCAGAGGTCGAAGCTCGTTTGGCCCAGGTAACGGATTTCAATGAGGCTGAGCTGAGGTCGCAGGCGCTTGCCCAGGCTGCTGATGACAGGAGGACGAGGCTGGCTTCCCTTGGAGAGCGGATCAGATCTTACAATGTACGCCTGTAAATCGTTGTATATGTGTGCCTCTATGTATCCCATCCTTTTGGAATCAATGAAAATTTCTTTTTCTTTTGTTTTGACTCCTTGTTTTGTTTGACTTTTCCAAGTTGCATTATAGCCACTTGAGAACATAGTCTTTGCTGGATTGGGTGATGAGACTTGGCTATCTGCCGGTTCAGAGGTCGCAATGACATAACCAATTGAGAAGTCACCAGTCTCAAGATTAGCCCTTACGGGCTAAAGGGGTAATACTTGTCTTTTATAAATGTCAGCGAGTATCAGTGAGACCTGTCTTTTGTAAATGTCAACAGGGCTCGGAATTGAGACTTAGCTGTCTGCTGGTTCAGAGGTTGCAATGACATAACCGATTGAGACGCCACCAAGCTCGAAATTGGTGATACTTGTCTTTTGTAAATGTCAACAAGTATCGAGACCTGTCTTTTGTAAATGTCAACAGGGCTCAAAATTGAGACTTGTCTTTTGTAAATGTCAACAAGCTCGAAATTGAGACTTAGCTGTCTGCTGGTTCAGAGGTCGCAATGACATAACCGATTGAGACGCCACCAAGCTCAAGATAGGTGATACTTGTCTTTTGTAAATGTCAACAAGTATCGAGACCTGTCTTTTGTAAATGTCAACAGGGCTCAAAATTGAGACTTGGCTGTCTACTGGTTCAGAGGTCACAATGACATAACCGATTGAGACGCCACCAAGCTCAAGGTAGGTGATACTTGTCTTTTGTAAATGTCAACAAGTATCGAGACCTGTCTTTTGTAAATGTCAACAGGGCTCAAAATTGAGACTTGTCTTTTATAAATGTCAACAAGCTCGAAATTGAGACTTGGCTATCTGCTGGTTCAGAGGTCGCAATGACATAACCGATTGAGACGCTACCAAGCTCAAGGTAGGTGATACTTGTCTTTTGTAAATGTCAACAAACTCGAAATTGAGACTTGGCTGTCTGCTGGTTCAGAGGTCGTAATGACATAACCGATTGAGATGCCACCAAGCTCAAGGTTGGTAATGGAATTTGGGGAGAGGTCTCATTTTTTGGGGGAGAAACGAGGAAATCACTGTCATAGGTTTACTGTTAACATAATAGCGAAATGCATATGTGGTCTTACCATTCTATGGATAAGAATTGGTAAGTAACTTTGGAGGTCTCGTTCTCACGGGGAGAAACAAGGGAATTGCTGTCATAGGTTTAATGTTAACATAACAGCGAAATGTATATGTGGCCTTACCATTCTATGGATGAGAATTGGTAAGTGATTTTGGAGGGGGAATCAATGAGAACAGGTCTCTTGGGATTTTTAGCAAACCCCCAGCTGTCAACGGATTTGATATGCCTTTACCAACTACCGTTTGAGTTGGGCTAGCCATGCTATTCCCCTTAGCATGATGAGTTGTCGAGGACTTATGTTGGGCTTACATGCCAACATTTTCCTCTATCCTTAATCGTTAAGGATGTTGGATTATCTGGTTAATGTATGCATAACCTTGATTTGTCTTCGAGACAACTAGTGCACGACCAGGTTCCTACTGGTTTATGATTGTATGATCTCGCTTGGAGGAAGAGAAAGGCTCTCTTTGTGTGTACTTTGGACACGAAGGTCTTGATCAGAGGTGTAGTGTTAACTTGATCATGAGAAGGATCCTTGATTAAGGATGATACTTCTTTACGAACTTGCCATTGATCGGCATCATGAGTAGGTCGCCATCTGAAGTCATAAGGCGGTATGCTCCATTTGAATAGACTATTTCTATTACGAACGGTTTTTCCCATTTAGGCTGAAATTTGCCTTTGGTCTTGTGCGTCATAATCATTGGTCGTCTGACGGCTAAAACCAGGTCTCCTTTCTGGAAGACTCTCTGTTTGACCTTCTTATTGAAAGCTTTTGAAATTCGAGCCTGATACAGCTCAATATGTTGATGAGCTTTTAGCCGCTTCTCATCTAGGGCTTTGAGCTCTTGAAGACGCAACCGATCATTATCCTCTGATGTGATTTTAGTGGTCAGAGCTACACGCAATGACGGCATCTGGATTTCCAATGGGATGACTGCTTCGCACCCATATACCAAGGAGAAAGGCGTATTTCCTATCGGTGTCCAAACCGTGGTCCGGTAGGCCCAAAGACATTCACCAAGCTTTTCGTTCCAGTCTCGCTTATTCGAGGAGACGAACTTCTTGAGTAGCTTGATGATCGTTTTGTTGAATGCTTCCGCCAAGCCATTAACGGCAGGATTATAGGCAGTTGAAGCCACATTCTGAATTCGATATTTATCGCAGAACCGATAGAATCCTTGGCTTATAAATTGGGGACCGTTGTCGTGGATGATCTGCCTAGGGACACCAAATCGGTGGATGACATGGTGTTTGATGAAGTTAACCACGTTAGAGGTTTTGACTTCAGCTAATGATATAGCCTCTGCCCATTTTGAAAAGTAATCGGTCATTGCCAGGATAAACTGGTGACCTTTTGTCGAAGAGGGGCTGATCGGCCCTATGACATCTATTCCCCATGCTTCAAATGGCCATGAAGCAACAGTCGGGTGGAGCAACTCCGAAGGTTGGTGTATGAAGTCCGCATGAATTTGACACGCTTTACACCTTCGTGCATATTGGATGGCATCGGCTATCATAGTTGGCCAATAATATCCAAGTCTGTGCAACCTATCTTTAAGTTTTGGATCTGGCTGATGAGCTCCACAAATGCCGTCGTGCGCTTCTTTAAGCGCTTCCTGTGCCTCTGAATGAGAAAGGCAACGAAGGAGGACACCGTCATATGAACGACGGTAAAGTGTCTTCAAAGTTGGATCGTAGTAGAAACGAAGAGACCTTCGTCTGATAGATGTCGCTTCTTTAGGATCGTCTGGAAGCAGACCGTGCAAAGCATAGTCAATGAGAGGAAAGCGCCAATCTCTCGGCTCAAGATCCATGGAGACATTATAGACTTCTCGGGTTCTTAGCATATGCTTAGAGCATACAAGATGTCGAGTTGCGACTGTGAGGTGATACTCGGTGTCAGCTGGCAAGGCTAGTGTTGTTGCTAATGCAGCAAGAGAGTCCGCCTTGGTATTCTGAGATCGAGACACATGCCCGATGTAGAAGCCTTCAAATAGGTTAGCCAATTCGATGGCCGTGTGATAATAAGGCACCAAGTCTTCATGGCGAACTTCATATTCACCTTTAACCTGATTGATAATCAGTTTTGAGTCGCCGTAAGCTTCGAGGTAGCGTACCCCCATTCCATGGGCGAGTTGAAGGCCAATAAGCAGAGCATTATATTCTGCTACATTGTTGGAGCATGATTCTGTCAAGGAAAATGCTCTGGGAAGAACATGATTCTGTGGGGAGCCAAACACAACCCCCACTCCGGCAATGATTTTGCCTTTAGGGCCCATTCGCGATGCTCCGTCGAAGAACATTTGCCACACTTCCTCTTCTGAGGTTGCATTAGACTCGAAGACTTCATCAGGGATATCTTCGTGAAGTTTTGAATGTTCCGGAACTGGATAAGCAGCCAAGAACTCTGCAAGGGCCTGGCCTTTAATCGCCTTCTGAGGGGTAAAGATCATGTCGTATTGAGACAATAAAAGTGCCCACTTAGCCAATCTTGAATTCAGTGATCCTGGCTTCGTCATAAGAAGACGCAAAGGGTTCACTCTGGAGATGGCATGTATGGTTTGGCTGACCAAATAATGTCGCGTCTTCTGAACAGCAAAGATGAGAGCTAAACACTCTTTCTCGATAGGATTGTAGCGAGATTCTGCTCCTATGAGGGTCCTGCTCAGATAATAAATGGCCTGCTCGTGACCATTGTCCTCCTTTTGAGCGGGAGGGCACCAAGAGAATAGTCCATAGCTTTTACATAAAGCAAGAATAGTTTCCCTGATGTAGGGCCACCAAGACTGGAGGCTTTGTGAGATATCTCTTGATGTCTTCATAAGCTTCCTGACAAGCTTGATCCCATACGAAGGAAGCACCCTTTTTCATGAGTCGGGTGAACGGTTGACAGCGGCCCGAGAGATTTGCAATGAATCTTCTGATATAAGCTAGCCTGCCCTGTAAGCCTCTAAGCTCTTTGAGGTTCCTTGGTAGATGCATGCTCTAATGGCTTTGACTTTGTCTTGATCTAGATGAATCCCTTTTGATGTGACAATAAACCCAGAACTTGCCACTTGACACTCCCAAGAAGGATTTTATCGGGTTCATTTTCAGTTGGTGGGCCCGCATTATGTCGAACATCATTTTCAGGTCACGAAGATGTTCATCCTTGTTGCGGCTTTTGACAGCAATGTCGTCGACATAGCATTCCACCGTTTTTCGGAGATGATCGCGGAAGATCGTACTCATTTCCCGCTGGTAGGTTGCTCCGGCATTCTTCAGTCCGAAGGGCATTACAGTGTAGCAGTATACCCCCAATGGTGTTCAGAAAGAAGTATGCTTCTCGTCGTCGGGATACATCTTAATCTGATTGTACCCTGAGAAGCCGTCCATGAAAGACATCCTTTCGAACCCGCATGTGTTGTCAATCATGACGTCAGTGATGGGCAATGAGAATTCGTCTTTAGGACAGGCCGTATTGAGATCACGGTAGTCGATGCAAATCCGTATCTTCCCGTTCTTCTTGAGGACGGGGACAATGTTGGCTACCCAATCTGGATGCTGTTCCTCCCGGATGAAGCCACACGCAATGAGCTTGTGAACTTCAGCTTCAATAGCTTCCATAATGTTCGGGCGAAATCGACGTTGTTGTTGCTTGACTGGCTTAACGTCGGGCTTGATGTTTAGACGGTGCATAGCGACTTGTGGATCAAGTCCGGGCATGTCTTCGTAGCTCCACGCGAAGACATCTATATACTCTTTTATGAGCATTATCAATTCTTCCTTTTCTATAAGTGATAGGCTTTCACTTATAAAAATGGGTTTGGGGTGATCTTGACTACCCAAGTTGACTTGCATCACCTTGTCTTCAGTAGGTGGTTCGCGCAGCTTGAATCACTTTTCCCACTGGAGTTTAATAGCTGGGCCCATGGTTCCTCATCAGCAGCCTCTGCAGGTTCCAATTGACTGCTTGAAGTCATATTAACAGTGAGGTTTTCAAACATTCCTCCTACACTGACATCTGAGTCCCACTCGGAGGATGAGGCCGAATGTGATGGAATTGGTCCATCGTCTTTGACTTGAACCGTTGTTGATGATGTGGGTGTAACGTATCCCAACCCCCTGCGTGTACTATCATAGTAATTTGCAGATTTCCCTTTTGGGATAAAATTACGCATCAAACTGCGCCTTCCTTTTCCAAAGTTCAGGCCCGCTCCATGCTTCAAGTCGTATCCCATTTTCCTCATAATATGGCGCGCTGGCCGCGCATAATGGAAGAATTGTGGAGTGTCTGAATCTGAGCTTGAATCTGCAGCTGTGGGTTCCCGTGGTCGGGTTCTACCGAAGATTATCGGCAACTGACCTTGTTTGGATGGAGGGATCACCAGCGTGGCCCCCTCTATAGCTTCCATAGGTGTGTTGGCCGTACTCGGCTTATGTAAGGGTATATGTAACGCCCCGATCCCACGGATACGGAGACGTCACTGCGACGTATATACGCAGGTCAGAAAGTGCCCCCACGTATATACGCTAAGCAATAAGTACAACAAGGATCAGAGTACACGACTAAGCGTGGTATCCATACATATGCCAACATAAAAGTACAAGTACAAGTCATCACAAATATGATAAAATATTACACATTACATGTATCTTTTATCACAACCAAGTTCAAAGCAAAAGATACAATATAAACACAAAATGCTCACGAGTAGGATGAAGATCCCGTGAGTCAAAAAGAGAGATCTGGCACAAGGACTGGAGCTAATCGGCCTGCTCACTAAAGAAAGCTCGATCTTCTGTGGATGGCTCCACTTCGATCCAAGCTTCGGAATCTGAACATACAAATCCAAGGGAGTCAGGACCTCCCAACAATGAACAGGCTACAGCCAAATGGCTAAAAGACAAGTATAAGAAAGATGGAGCAGTATAACAAACATCAACTAACAGGTAATGGAAGCATAAAGAGATAAAGTCATAATGCAATGGATACACGGTGAAAATCTATTATTATTATTACTTGTCTCACTGTGATATCTAGCTATGTAAACCAGCGTCCCAGCGCACATAGATCCATATCCTAGTAAAGCAAGGTTGTTATTGGAAACCAGCGGTTGTATCGACGAACTATGTTTACAGTGGATCCCGTACATGCCCGGGATAACGGTCCAGGATTGTTCCGTTGCTTGGTGACGGAAACCAGCCGCTAGGCTAACAGGAGGGACTTATGTATGCCCTTATCATGATAGTACTCAGGAAGAGGGAGCAAGCACTCCCCTCGGTCCCCTGGTGGCCCACAGGTCAGACCGGAACATGAGTTGCACAACATTCCTAAAACCACTGTAAACACGAACACATATCGATATCCGCATGTTTTCCCCCGACCCAAATATAAGTTGGTCCATTTTATACAAAAGTCAAGTGTATCATGCTTGGTTCAAGTGATGGCATGATAAGTGGTGATATCCATTTATTAACAAGTTATGGAATGAGACTACACAATAATAAGTCATGAGGTAACAAGAAGTAATGTCCATCAAGTAACATGTCATGAAGTATCAGTCATGAAGCACAAGTAACAATAATACATAGCACATGAACCAATGATAAGATCCAAATTCAGAAAAGAAATCAACTAAGACAAACAGTCAAAATTAGTCGACTAGGTGGAAAGGTTAGTCGACTAATAGGGGTCTTAAGTCGACTAACAGTCTGGATTAGTCGACTAAAACTGGGTTCCAGAGAGTTGGAATTCTGATTCAGGAAAAGTTAGTCGACTAAGATGAAGGGGTAGTCGACTAACAGTGATCTATAGTCGACTAACAGATACGTAAGTCGACTAAAACTGTGATACAGAGAGTTTGGGTTTCTGGTTCAGGAAAGGTTAGTCGACTAGGGTCAGGGTGTAGTCGACTAAGGGTCTCTAGTCGACTGGTAATTTGGTCTAGTCGACTAAAACTGTGTTTCCAGAAAAGGTTACGTTTCAGAACAGATGGGTTAGTCGACTAATACCTAGGTCAAGTCGACTAATCGTCTAGAAACAGAATACAGAACAGATTTTCTGATGGTTGTGTTTGATGTCTAAAACATGATTTTGAAGGCCTAAGCATACATGAATTATAACCACCAGTATACTAGAAATTGAACAAGTCTTGGTGAGTAAAAATACTCACTTTGAACGGTTAAATCGAGGCTTTACGAGTTCCGAAAAGGTTGTTGTCGACAATATCCCCAACTTGATCCTTGGCGATGTTGCGGACGATCCCAATCCAAAGAAGTGGTGGTTGCTTAAGAGGGAGAAGATGACCTAGGTGTTTTGGAGTTAGGGTTTGAGTTGAGATGAAGGAGGATTTGGTGAGGGTGAGGGCTTCTCTTGGTGGAAGGAAGTAAAAGGAAAAGAAGTGTAAAGGAAATGTTTATATAGGTCTTTGATTTTGTAAAGGAGATGCAATTTATGTAGAAGAGAGGGGGCTTTGTGTAAATAGGGGAGGGGATGAGTGTCCCTCTTCTTGGCCACTTGGCCGGCCATGGGAGAGAGAGAGAGAGAGGCATTAATGAGGGAGTAGGTGGAAGTGAGTGGAGGTGAAATTTGGGAAAAGATTGGAAATTTTGGAAATGGAAAAACTTGTGGTTGTGGAGGAAAGAAGGAAATTAAGAAAAAGGAAAAAGGAAAGGAAATTATAAATGAAGATATTTTCTCTTGGATTTAAAAATGAAAAGACAAATTTTCCAGGTTTAAGTCGAAGATGCGGAAAATATTTCGGAAAATACCGAAATCGTCCGAAATTCAAGTATCTCGGAACGACCCAAAAATTTTACCAAAAAATCAAGAATAATATTTTAAGACTCATGGTGAAATTCGTTTGGAGAAATAATTTATAGTTTTAAAACTAAAAATCCCGGAATCAGTTATCTACCGACTCCGTTGGAATTTTCATAAATTCATAAAATTCTCCGAAAAAGTATTTAGATAGAAAATATGATTCTAAGAAATAAAGTCTAAAGGACCTTCTAGAAATTCCTAACTGTTTGTGAATTAAAAATCCGAGAATCGATCAGCGGCACTGGTCGACACCGGTTTTGAAAATATTTAATTAAATTCAGGAAAATTCCAGAAAATCATAGAAAATATATAATATTGGAAAATGATTTTTCTAAAACTGAAATCGGTCAAATACATGAAGTAAATCGAAAAATACGATCGAAAAACTGAATACGCAACTAAGTACGTATTCCGGGGACGGGGTATTACAATCCACCCACCTTACAAAAATTTCGTCCTCAAAATTTAAGAAAGTGAAAGGTAACAGGAAAGGAAGGATAGGAAGAAAGAATCTTACCAATCAGGTTGTGAAGAGATGAGGATAACGCTCTCGGATAACGTCCTCTCGTTCCCACGTGGCTTCTCCTGGCACATGCCTGTTCCAAGACACCAACACTAATGGTATGGCTTTGTTCTTCAATGTCTTGACACTTCTGTCCAAAATGGCCATCGGTTGCTCTTGGTATGACAAATCCGGTTGTAGTTCCAGTTCGGAGTGATCCAGGATATGACTATCATCCTTCACATACTTCCTCAGCTGTGATACGTGGAATACATTGTGAACTCCGTCCAAAGATGGCGGTAACGCCAACCTGTAAGACACATCTCCCACTCGGTCCAAGATCTCGAATGGGCCGATATATCTCGGACTAAGCTTTCCACGAGTACCGAACCGGATTACTCCCTTTGTAGGTGATATCTTCAAAAACACATGATCCCCTGTCTGGAATTCCAATGGCCTTCTCAGTGTGTCTGCCCAACTCTTCTGCCTACTCTGTGCTGCCCTGAGGTGATCTCTAATAATCCTGACTTTATCTGTTGTCTGAATCAGGATCTCTGGTCCCAAAAGTCTCCTCTCACCGACTTCATCCAACAAATCGGTGACCTACACTTCCTACCATACAATGCTTCAAAAGGTGCCATCTTGATACTTGCCTGATAGCTGTTATTATAAGAAAATTCAGCCAAGTGAAGATGGTCTTCCCATGATCCCTGGAATTCAATCATGCAGGCCCGCAACATATCTTCAAGAATCTGGATAGTCCTTTCAGATTGTCCGTCTGTCTGAGGATGATATGAAGTACTGAATTTCAGACGAGTCCCTAGACTTTCTTGGAGGCTTTCCCAGAAATGAGATCTGAATCTGGTGTCTCTGTCTGATACAATACTAATTGGAACTCCATGCAGACGAACTATCTCCTTCATGTACTTGTCTGCCAAAACCTCTGTTGTCTGGCCTACCCTGAATGGTATGAAGTGAGCTGATTTGGTGAGGCGATCAATGATTACCCACATAGCATTATTACCTTTAGGACTGCGAGGCAATGCCGTGACAAAATCCATGGTGATGTGCTCCCACTTCCACTCAGGTATCGGTAAAGGTTGTAGAAGTCCAGCTGTCCTCTGATGCTCTATCTTTATCTGCTGACAAACCAAGCACTTGGCAACATACTGGGCTATCTCCCTCTTCATAGCATTCCACCAAAACTGCTTCTTTATGTCTTAATACATCTTGTTTCCCCTGGGTGTATGGAATATGCTGAACTGTGTGCTTCTGCTAGAATCTTCTGTCGAACTTCTCCTTGGGGAACACAAAGTCTGCTACCAAAATATAATGCACCATCTGGATGAATACAGATATCAGTCCTCAATCCAGCCTCTACCTGGGCTCGAAATGACTGTAATCTGGGGTCTTCCTTTTGAGCTTCCTTGATCTCATCTATCAATGTTGACTGAATCTGCAAAGTCATGAACTGTCCTGCCTTCTCAGTTCCTCGAACCAACATCAAGTCCAATCTGATGATGTCTCGAATCAACTCCTTCTGCTGAGTAAGTTGGACAAGCACTCTATTCTCTGGCTTCCTGCTCAGTGCATCCGGTACTGTATTGACCTTGCCTGGATGATATTGCAAGTCAATATCATAGTCCGCCATCAGCTCCAACCACCGCCTCTGCCTCATGTTCAATTCCTTCTGTGAGAAAATATACTTGAGGCTCTTGTGATCCGTGTATATCAACACCTTATCTCCCAGAAGATAATGCCTCCAGATCCTCAAGGCAAATATAACAGCTGCTAGCTCCAAGTCATGAGTTGGGTAATTCCGCTCATGAGTCTTCAGTTGCCTTGATGCATAAGCTATAACATGATCATGTTGCATTAGTACACACCCTAGGCCTTTTCTTGATGCATCACTGAATATGACCATCCCTCCTCTCCCTGAGGGAGTCTTCAAGATTGGAGCTGAAATGAGCCTCTGCTTCAATTGCTCAAAAGCTGCAGTACATTCCTCTGTCCATATGTACCTTTCTCCTTTCCGGGTGAGCTTGGTCAACGGGGCTGCAATCCTAGAGAAATCTTGGACAAAGCGTCTGTAATATCCGGCTAGTCCAAGAAAACTCTTAATCTCAGTCACCGTCCTCGGAATTGGCCAGTCCTTCACTGCCTGAACTTTGCTAGGATCAACTGAAATTCCTTCCGCTGAAACTATGTGTCCAAGGAAGGCCATACTGTCCAACCAAAAGTCACACTTGCTCCTCTTAGCATGAAGCTGCTCCTGCTGTAGAGTCTGCAATACAATCCTCAAGTGTTCTGCATGCTCCCTGTTGCTCTTTGAATAGATCAAGATGTCATCTATAAAAACAACAACGAACTGATCCAAGTAAGGCGAGAACACTCGGTTCATCAAATCCATGAAAACTGAAGGGCATTGGTGACTCCGAAAGGCATAACTAGAAACTCATAGTGGCCATAACGGGTCCGGAATGCCGTCTTCGGAATATCCTCCTTCCTCACCCTTAGCTGATGGTAACCCGACTGTAAATCTAGTTTAGAGAATACACGGGCTCCATGAAGCTGATCAAACAGATCATCAATCCTTGGTAAGGGATACTTGTTCTTGATGGTAACTTTGTTCAATTCTCTATAATCAATACAAAGCCTCTTACCACCATCCTTCTTATTCGCCAATAGTACTGGAGCTCCCCATGGTGAAGTACTTGGTCGAATTAATCCCTTATCAGAGTATTCCTGCAGCTGCTTCTTTAGAATCTCCAACTCCGTCGGTGCCATCCTGTACGGAGCCTTGGATATAGGAGCTGCTCCTGGAACTGTCTCAATAGAGAACTCAATCATCCTTTCAGGTGGTAGTCCTGAGATCTCAGAAACACTCCTGAAAATTCATCCCACACCGGTACTCCCTTCTGAACCTCCGAAGTAGTCAACCGAGTCTTTCTCTTGGTAGACTTCACTTCTCCACTAAATTGGAACTCCGGTTGAAGAGGGATCCTGAAAATAATCTTCTTCTCCCTACAGTCAATAACTGCATAATATTGACTGAGCCAGGTCATGCCTAAGATTACGTCGTACCCCTTGGTGTCTAGTACGAGCATATCTATGGCCAAGGTCTTATCACAAAGTTCTACTGGACAGTCAGCACAAACTCTAGAAGATATGACTACTCCATTCCCTGTACTAATCTCCCATTTGTGGTCTAAAGATCTAACAGGTATGGAATGCAATGCCACAAAATGATCTGAGATAAAACAATGTGAAGCACCTGAATCGAAGAGGGCTAAAACAGGTTTAGAATGCACCCTGATATTACCTGTTATCACCTCCTCAGAAGTCTCAGCCTCTACTTCTGTCAAATTGAAGGCTTGACCCCTTCCACGCCCTGCAGCAGTCCTAGCTCCTCTCTGGACTGGGCGAATAGCTTGCTGTGGAGGAGGGGGAGGAACTCTCCTGATCATCGGTCCTTGATTCCTCTGTCCCGGTGGCCCTGGAAGTGCTCTCTGTCCATTCGGTCCCTGCAGTGCTGGCAAAGCTTGGCCGGCTATCCCCATTCTCCTGTGTGGACAGGCTTCTATGGAATGGTCTCGGGAACCACACACCAAACATAATCCATTTGCCCTACGGCAAGTCTGTCGAATGTGGCCTGGTTTCTGACAATAGCTGCAGAAGGAAAAAGGTTGGGCCGTCTGGTAAGGAGCTGGTCTGAATGGTTGCCTCACAGTCTGAACCTTTGCTGCTCTGTAAGGGCCTCCTCTTCCCATTGGTGCAAATGGCCTCTTCATGGCCTGGTTCCTCATCTGGTTCTCTTGCTTCTTCTCTAGCCCATGCTCCACCTCTCGAGCTATGGTGAGAACTTCTGAATAAGTCTTCAGCTGCTGGGGCATTAGGAAAACTTGGATGTCCATCTGCAAGCCCTGCTGAAACCTACTAGCCCGCTTCTCCTCATCAGTTACCATGTACGGAGCAAAGCGGCTAAGTCTGAGAAATTCCGCGGCATACTCATCCACGGATCTATTCCCTTGCTAAAGTCTGATGAACTGCTCTTCCATGTCCTTCTGAGCAGTGGCAGGGAAGAATCTGCTATAAAAGCTCTTGGAGAATGTGTCCCAGGTGACAGGCTTCTCCAATCTTGCCTCCTCAGCTAGCCACCATGTTCTGGCTATATCCTTCAATTGAATCTTAGCAACCTCCACCTGATTCTCCTTTGGAACTCGAGCTGCATTCAATAAGTCTGTGGTGTCTGTCAGCCATTGCTCAGCATCCAGGGGTTTCTCTTCACCCGTGAATATGGCTGGTTGCAGCCGTCTGAAGTCTGAAACATTTCCCGGCCTCTGTTCCTTTGGAGCTGCTAACTCTTGCCGAAGAAGTTCCGTCTGTTGCTGCTGGTTCTCCATCATCGTATGAATGACCCTCAGAATGTCCACATTCTCTCCCGTGGGTCCATTCGATGCTTGCCCAGAGTGGTTACGACCCGTCCTTCTCTCCATACCGAATTGGGATAAGATAACTGGAATTTGGAAACAAATGGAAGGAGTTTAGGACACAAGGGAAGGAATCAAGAAGGGATCAAGAAGGACTAGATAACTTTGTACATTGTAGTTGGCAATAGCAAATTACAGTAATTTGCTGCTTAATTGTACTATAGGTGTGAGAGCCTAGGCTCTGATACCAACCTGTAACGCCCCGATCCCACGGATACGGAGACGTCACTGCGACGTATATACGCAGGTCAGAAAGTGCCCCCACGTATATACGCTAAGCAATAAGTACAACAAGGATCAGAGTACACGACTAAGCGTGGTATCCATACATATGCCAACATAAAAGTACAAGTACAAGTCATCACAAAATATGATAAAATATTACACATTACATGTATCTTTTATCACAACCAAGTTCAAAGCAAAAGATACAATATAAACACAAAATGCTCACGAGTAGGATGAAGATCCCGTGAGTCAAAAAGAGAGATCTGGCACAAGGACTGGAGCTAATCGGCCTGCTCACTAAAGAAAGCTCGATCTTCTGTGGATGGCTCCACTTCGATCCAAGCTTCGGAATCTGAACATACAAATCCAAGGGAGTCAGGACCTCCCAACAATGAACAGGCTACAGCCAAATGGCTAAAAGACAAGTATAAGAAAGATGGAGCAGTATAACAAACATCAACTAACAGGTAATGGAAGCATAAAGAGATAAAGTCATAATGCAATGGATACACGGTGAAAATCTATTATTATTATTACTTGTCTCACTGTGATATCTAGCTATGTAAACCAGCGTCCCAGCGCACATAGATCCATATCCTAGTAAAGCAAGGTTGTTATTGGAAACCAGCGGTTGTATCGACGAACTATGTTTACAGTGGATCCCGTACATGACCGGGATAACGGTCCAGGATTGTTCCGTTGCTTGGTGACGGAAACCAGCCGCTAGGCTAACAGGAGGGACTTATGTATGCCCTTATCATGATAGTACTCAGGAAGAGGGAGCAAGCACTCCCCTCGGTCCCCTGGTGGCCCACAGGTCAGACCGGAACATGAGTTGCACAACATTCCTAAAACCACTGTAAACACGAACACATATCGATATCCGCATGTTTTCCCCCGACCCAAATATAAGTTGGTCCATTTTATACAAAAGTCAAGTGTATCATGCTTGGTTCAAGTGATGGCATGATAAGTGGTGATATCCATTTATTAACAAGTTATGGAATGAGACTACACAATAATAAGTCATGAGGTAACAAGAAGTAATGTCCATCAAGTAACATGTCATGAAGTATCAGTCATGAAGCACAAGTAACAATAATACATAGCACATGAACCAATGATAAGATCCAAATTCAGAAAAGAAATCAACTAAGACAAACAGTCAAAATTAGTCGACTAGGTGGAAAGGTTAGTCGACTAATAGGGGTCTTAAGTCGACTAACAGTCTGGATTAGTCGACTAAAACTGGGTTCCAGAGAGTTGGAATTCTGATTCAGGAAAAGTTAGTCGACTAAGATGAAGGGGTAGTCGACTAACAGTGATCTATAGTCGACTAACAGATACGTAAGTCGACTAAAACTGTGATACAGAGAGTTTGGGTTTCTGGTTCAGGAAAGGTTAGTCGACTAGGGTCAAGGGTGTAGTCGACTAAGGGTCTCTAGTCGACTGGTAATTTGGTCAAGTCGACTAAAACTGTGTTTCCAGAAAAGGTTACGTTTCAGAACAGATGGGTTAGTCGACTAATACCTAGGTCAAGTCGACTAATCGTCTAGAAACAGAATACAGAACAGATTTTCTGATGGTTGTGTTTGATGTCTAAAACATGATTTTGAAGGCCTAAGCATACATGAATTATAACCACCAGTATACTAGAAATTGAACAAGTCTTGGTGAGTAAAAATACTCACTTTGAACGGTTAAATCGAGGCTTTACGAGTTCCGAAAAGGTTGTTGTCGACAATATCCCCAACTTGATCCTTGGCGATGTTGCGGACGATCCCAATCCAAAGAAGTGGTGGTTGCTTGAGAGGGAGAAGATGACCTAGGTGTTTTGGAGTTAGGGTTGAGTTGAGATGAAGGAGGATTTGGTGAGGGTGAGGGCTTCTCTTGGTGGAAGGAAGTAAAAAGGAAAAGAAGTGTAAAGGAAATGTTTATATAGGTCTTTGATTTTGTAAAGGAGATGCAATTTATGTAGAAGAGAGGGGGCTTTGTGTAAATAGGGGAGGGGATGAGTGTCCCTCTTCTTGGCCACTTGGCCGGCCATGGGAGAGAGAGAGAGAGAGAGGCATTAATGAGGGAGTAGGTGGAAGTGAGTGGAGGTGAAATTTTGGGAAAAGATTGGAAATTTTGGAAATGGAAAAACTTGTGGTTGTGGAGGAAAGAAGGAAATTAAGAAAAAGGAAAAAGGAAAGGAAATTATAAATGAAGATATTTTCTCTTGGATTTAAAAATGAAAAGACAAATTTTCCAGGTTTAAGTCGAAGATGCGGAAAATATTTCGGAAAATACCGAAATCGTCCGAAATTCAAGTATCTCGGAACGACCCGAAAATTTTACCAAAAATCAAGAATAATATTTTAAGACTCATGGTGAAATTCGTTTGGAGAAATAATTTATAGTTTTAAAATAAAAATCCCGGAATCAGTTATCTACCGACTCCGTTGGAATTTTCATAAATTCATAAATTCTCAGAAAAAGTATTTAGATAGAAAATATGATTCTAAGAAATAAGTCTAAAGGACCTTCTAGAAATTCCTAACTGTTTGTGAATTAAAAATCCGAGAATCAATCAGCGGCACTGGTCGACACCGGTTTGAAAATATTTAATTAAATTCAGGAAAATTCCAGAAAATCATAGAAAATATATAATATTGGAAAATGATTTTTTTAAAACTAAAATCGGTCAAATACAGGAAGTAAATCGAAAAATACGATCGAAAAACTGAATACGCAACTAAGTACGTATTCCGGGGACGGGGTATTACAGTATATGCAGACAACCATCTGTAATGACATTGATCGACCCAATACTCGTAGGATAATCAAAAGAAATGTTATCATTAATTACCCATTCACCTTCATCTTCAGAAGGAGTATTGCATTGGGGATTATTAAGACATGCTATAATTGGTTCGCCAATCAGAATGGCTGGCATGCCGGCTTCAGATTCTGAATCCGCCTCATTGCCACTTTCATCATCGTCTGGCAATGGTTCCTTAGGCGTTCCACCGGCCTCTTGATACAGGAGAGCGTCAGTGAAGTAATTTTCCACCCCTCTGAAGGGTTGCTTTTCAGCAAAGACAGTCCGTACTGTCACATCATCTTCAACATATTTGAAGCATTGTTGGAGAGTAGAGGGAACGATCCAGTTGGAATGGATCTATGGCCGTCCTAGCAGCAGGTTATATGATGTGTCAGCGTCAATGACATAACACGTCACTTCTGACTTCAGGCTCCCGATTCTGCAACGGAGCCGAATCTTCCCAAGTGGATGACTGCTCCCGGCGTTGAAACCGTATATTGTAGTGGTGGTTGCGGACAACCTGTATAGCGGTATGCCAAGAAAATAGAGAAGCCTTTTAGGGATGATGCTGAGTGCGGACCCCGGATCGACTTGTATTCTTTCAATGCACGTCGAACTGATATATCCGGTGTAGTACAGAGGTCGATCGTGCTTGTTGTCTTTGAGAAGCATATCTTCCGATGTGAATGTAATAGCGGGCACCTTTGATTTTGTGTGATGACACTCTGGGCAAGGAGACTGAACGTCATCGTTAGGGACTTCAGGCATGCATGTCAGAAAGGATTCTGAATTGGCTAGCGCATTCCTGAGTGCTTCTCTTGTCTCTTTTGAGAGACGCAGGAGCTCGTGTATTATGATACGAGCCGGGATATTAGCCAGCTGAGCTAATATGTCGAAACGAAAGGGCGTATCAAGCCCTTAGCCTGATGGTTTCTTCAACACGTGGTCGAACCGTACCTCTTTAGGCTTCTCTCTTCCCTTGGTTGGACTTGGAGTGGATGTTGGTATTGGTACTGACGTTGTTTGCTGTTGTATCTCGTCAGTAGACTTTTCATATTGTCTCAAGTATGATTTTCCGGATCGGGTGCCCGTCTGTTGAGGCGCATCGGCTTGCGTTGTGCAAGCATGCTTTTCTCCTTCTGAATCGCTAAGGGAAGCCGATGTAAGGTTGCCATCGTCTGGCAAGACAGAGATGACATTGTAAGATTTGCCCTTTAAGTTGGGCTCTTTTGAATCTCGATGTACGTCTTGGACGAGGTCCGGGTGTATCCACATGACTTCCCCTGTCTTTAATGTTAAGGGAACGAGACCTTTATCATCTCGAATCATGACTGAAGGATGTCTAACTTCCAACCGTGGCGCGGGGGCTGGATAGGTCCCGTCAGGAACTGTGATCCTTTGGGTGCTGCCGAACTCAAGAGTCACCATATTGGCAGTGACTTTCTTCTGCTCTGTCTTCAATGTCAGGACCCCGCATCGATTAAGGCTTGTATCCTGTCCTTGAGGACATAGCACTTGTCGGTAGGATGGTGAATCATCCTGTGGTAGAGGCAGTATTTGGGGTCGTTTGTGCGCCCTATCTCATTGGGACGTCGAGCATCTGGTAGCTTCATCTTATTCCCTTTGTGGAGCAGATGGAATATCGTGACCACCTGATCGTCTTTGAAGGAATATTATTTTGGAGGGAACTTAGGCTCTTGATTGTTGAAGCCGCTCTTCTTGGCCTTCGACTGCACGTCTCCAGATAACTCCACAGACATAGTCTCTTTCCCTTTAGCTTGAGAAGACTGCGGCAGGTCGCTACGTCCTTTACTGTTCATACCCCATTTGCCTCTAGGGTTGGATGGTTCGAACTTTTTAGCCGACTTTTCTGCTATCTCAGCTTGTTCGACCAATTCCTTCCAAGTGTGGGCTTTGATAGCCCCCATGCGAACTTCTACTTGGTCCAAGAAGTTATGCCTGCATGTCTGTAAGAGCATGGGTAATGGCATCCCTGCTGGGCACATCAAGGATAAGTTTCTAAATCGCTCAATATAGTCACAGACAGATTCACCCTTCTTCTGTATGGTGGAGAGGAGTTTGTCCATGGTCACTTCGGTGTCGTCCTCATAGAAACGAGAGAGGAACCGGGTTTCCAGGTCGATCCAAGAATTGATAGAGCCCGAAGGGAGACTTCGAAACCAGTCAAATGCCACCCCTTTAAGGTGCCAATGAACAGCCTAGCCATGATGGCGTCGTTGCTTATAACATTACCAGTCTGAGATCGGAAGTAGTAAATGTGCTGATTTGGCGAGCTCTTACCATCATACGTATGCAACGTTGGTGGTTTGAACTTCGGTGGATATGGCACCGAATCCCACTCCAGCGGGTAAGGACGGATTGCCCCTACTTTCTTTAATTCATTCCTCTGAGCTAGGGATGCAATTTGAGCTTGGAGGCCTTTAAGGACTTCGGCGTCCAAGGAAGAACCCTCCTTGGATTTCTCCGTCTTTGGCTGCTCATTGCTGAAATGTTCCTCCTCATCGTGATTGCTCTCGGCATCATTGTCACTCCGATTACTGAGGAGTCGAGCAAGCATCTGTTGAATATTGTCCAGAGCTTCTTGCTGGGTTCTGGAGGTTTGCTCCTGAGCTTCCAGGCGTCGACGAAGGTCGTCGTTACCGTTATCAGCCATATTGACTGATGCTTTATTTGTTTGCACTGAGCTAACTGTCGCCGAAGAGGCGTACCCACTATCTTCATCTTCTTCATCTGATGGTTGGGGTGATCTCATGGGCTGCGACGAGGTTAAGGCTGTCGAAGAGGAAGGCTGCTCATAATTATAGGGTATCGCCACCCTAGATCTAGTGTTTCGAAAACACCTTCTTCATGCAGCAAGACTTCGCCTAGGCCTGGGCTGTAATCTGGATCTGGGGACTCTCGTCCTCTTCCGGTCATGTTGACGGATGCAGAGGCTGGATCTCGTAAGATGCTCCTTTTGCAATGCTTTACTGGGACACGTACAGATAGCCGATCAAAGACTGATTGCCGGCATGGAGAAGTGGCGAGGATTGGTCGTAACCGGCAACGAATTGAATGGACTATCACCAGCTGGCACCCCCTTTGTTGACAATAGGGGGAGTAGTTCGGAAAGACTCTGACTTCCGCTTGTTCGCCAGGAGTTCCTGCAAGTCAGGCCCATTAGAACCTAGATAACCCCATGGAGAGGCCTCTCTGGAGTGTACACAGGATGATATTCCATTCCTCTTATCCCGGCAGAAGGGATTAGCACTGAATAGTGCTTTTGTTCTAGCTTCGCCAACAGATGCGAGCTTAGCGCCTGACGAACTGGAGAGCGGAGCACGCTGTGGTGCTTTACCCGCCATGCCGCTGCGAAGGGGATTAGCCTTAGATAACACTTTGGCCCTAGCCTTGCGGCTGTGGACCCAGTGAGTACGCTGCGGTACGGTAGCTTCGCTTATGAAAACGAGGCTGGCACAAGGCATTGCTGCCTTTGAATTGGGCGACGGTATGATTGCCGTCTTGACTTTATGGCCGGCAGCATTGTTGGAGCAGACAGGCATCTTGACTTTTTCTTCACGAGAGAGGCGTGGTTTTGGCGTAGCTACGCCTGAAGCTTTGGCCAGAGACTTCTGTTTAGGCCTCTACATCTGCTTTGATAAGGGAGACTTAGGTTCGCAAGGAACCTGACTAGCCACACGCGAGGCTGAGGGGTGTTGGCAGAATTCTGCTTCTGGTTTCTGCTTCGAAACCTTGGTCGTGGAGACCTTCCCTATGCTTCCGTGCTCGAAGCATTAGGCCACCCCCAGAGAGGACTTCTTCAAATCTTCTTACCTCAAAGAACGTGACGCACTCGCCCAAAAGCAGATGCCTTCAAGAAGGACAGCTCATCCCTCAATCATGTAGGACAGCTCATCACCTCCAGAAGCATCCACACTCTCTATAAATCAGAGTCCCCTTCATTCGTCAAAGGCAGAGCGAAAATAACAATCAGCAATTAAGCTAGAAATTCCTCAGTCCTCAACCAACCTTCTTCAACTACCATCTTCACCTAAACCTTTCAAACTGTATTCCTACCTTATCCTGTATCCAGTTTCGAAGTCATAGTATCAAGACAAGCCTTGTAAGTTCATATTCCATTTGTAATTTATCTCTTCAAAATAATATTTCATCTTTTGTTAATACTGTGTGGTTGTCGATTAATACTTCCACAACAAGATTGCATTGTGCACCTCTAACTCTTATCAAGAGGAATCACGAGGAAGAAGTTCAGAACCCTTCACCGGTTATTCAGCTTCTAATCTTGTTCGAAGTGATCGTTTCTGTTTCCTTTTTCATATAATCATCTTAAACTTACTCCTGGGTTTATTTTGGTATCAGAACGAAAATAGCAATCAGCAATTAAGCCAGAAATTCCTCAGTCCTCAACAACCTTCTTCAACTATCATCTTCACCTAAACCTTTCAAACTGTATTCCTACTTTATCCTGTATCCAGTTTCAAAAGTCATAGTATCAAGACAAGCCTTGTAAGTTCATATTCCATTTGTAATTTATCTCTTCAAAATAATATTTTATCTTTTGTTAATACTGTGTGGTTGTCGATTAATACTTCCACAATAAGATTGCATTGTGCACCTCTAACTCTTATGAAGAGGAATTACGAGGAAGAAGTTCAGAACCCGTGACCGGGTATTCGACTTCTAATCTTATTCGAAGTGATCGTTTCTGTTTCTTTTTCATATAATCATCTTAAACTTACTCCTGGGTATATGTATATATAGGTATATATATAGGTATATATGTGTGTGTGTGTGTGTGTATACACACACACACACATAGGTATATATACCTATATATATATATATATATATATATATATATATATATATATATATATATAATATATATATATATATATATATATATAGGTATATATGTGTGTGTGTGTGTGTGTGTGTGTGTGTGTGTGTGTATATATATATATATATATTATATATATATATATATATATATATAGGTATATATATATATAGGTATATATATATATAGGTATATATATATATATATTATATATATATAGGTATATATATATAGGGCTTACTGTACCTCAGCCTGCAGGCTGAGAGAGTTTCTCAGCCTGCGGGACGTGGCTGAATATATGTCACACATCGGTCGCAGAGTGCGGGCCCCAAAAAAATCAAAAAATCCCGCCTAAACAATCGTGAAACAAATAGACAAAAATACCCCTTTTATATGACGACTGCGACTTATAGCATTGAAAAGTAAAAAAACATTCATGGTCGCATTTACTTAATCATTTATCAGTTCCCAATGCGACTATGGTCGCAATAATGAACTGTTTTGGAGTTCATTATAATTTAAAATTATAGTGTATTAACATTTAAACTGTTTTGGATAACTGAACAGTCACCTAGGAAGTATACAATTTTTGGAAAAGGTAGAAAATATATTTGAGAGATATTCACGTGGTCCGAGAGCTTAAACCTTTTGGAATTCCGGGATTAAAAATATATAAAGGGTCATGAGCAAAGGATTAAAAACATACTTAGTTATTTTTTGCTCAAACTCGTTACTCTCACTGTTCGGAAAATACATTCAAAAAATGTCTTCACCATCACCACCATCTTCACCGGAAAGAAGACGAAAGCATGACTCTTGACAACGAATCTGATTACGATGGTGATGACGAGGATTAGAAGTTTAAAAAATTGTATTTTGTTTTTTTTAAAATATATATAAATATGTTTTCTAAAGTTAAATGTGTGAATTTCATTTTTTACTACTATGTCTAGGTTGAAATGCTGTACAATTGTTACAAACCTTCATTTTAAATATTTTACGCTAAACGAATATACTGCAACCATGGACGCAGTTAATAATTATATTACTTCACCCGTATAAATACACAGCGACTTTAGTCGCAGTGTATTTAAAATGAAAAGGTTGCGACTTTAGTCGCAGTTGCTGGACGCAGACTTAATAAATACACAGCGACCTTGGTCGCAGTTGCTGGACGTAGACTTAATAAATACACAGCGATCTTGGTCGCAGTTGCTGGACGTAGACTTAATAAATACACAGCGACCTTGGTCGCAGTTGCTGGACGTAGACTTAATAAATACACTTTAGTCGCAGTTGCTGGACGCAGACTTAATAAATACAAAGCGACCTTGGTCGCAGTTGCTGGAGGTAGACTTAATAAATACACAGCGACCTTGGTCGCAGTTGCTGGACGCAGAATTAATAAATACACTTTAGTCGCAGTTGCTGGACGCAGACTTAATAAACAACACTGCTACCTTGGTCGCAGTTTCTGACCGTAGTCTTAATAAAATACACTGCGACCTTGGTCGCAGTTGCTGGTGTTTAGTCTTAATAAAATACACTACGACCTTGGTCGCACTTGCTGGTCTTTACTCTTAATCAACAACACTGCGCCCTTGGTCGCAGTTGCTGGTCTTTATTCTTAATCAACAACAACACGGCGACCTTGGTCGCAGTTGATGGCCGCAGTCTTAAAAAAATTAATCTGCAACCTTGGTCGCAGTTGCTGGTCTTTATTCTTAATCAACAACAACACGGCGACCTTGGTCGCAGTTGATGGCCGCAGTCTTAAAAAAATTAATCTGCAACCTTGGTCGCAGTTGCTGGTCTTTATTCTTAATCAACAACAACACGGCGACCTTGGTCGCAGTTGATGGCCGCAGTCTTAAAAAATTAATCTGCAACCTTGGTCGCAGTTGCTGGTCTTTATTCTTAATCAACAACAACACTGCGACGAGGTGACACGTCAACGCAGCAGTTGCTTAGTCGCAGTCTTTGGTCGCAGTTGTTTCTGTTTGCACTGTAGTCTTATGCAACCTTGGTCGCAGTGTCGTCTCTGGTCCAAGTTGTTTTGTTTGCAATGCATGACTGCGACCAAGGTCGTAGTTCATTTTTCATTTAGATTCAAAAAATGACTTAATCCAAAACAACAACACGGCGACCTTGGTCGCAGTTGCTGGCGGCAGTCTTAATCCAAAACAACACTGCGACCTTGGTCGCTATGCATGTTAATATAAAGGAAACACTTACTTAACGTACTGCGACCTAAGTCACAGTCCATGTAATGCAACCCTAGATTGCAGTTGCTGGCCATCTTTATCAATAACAACACTGCGACCTTGGTCGCAATTAACCATGTACACTGCGACCAAAGTCTCTGACTAAGGTCGCAGTTTAAATGTACACTGCGACCAAAGACTCTGACTATATTATATAAAAAAAAATAAACTATAAAGTAGAAATTTATCGCAGGCTGAAAAAATTGATCTGAAAAGATTTTATATTTTCAGAAAAAATTTTATCGCAGGCTGAAAAGGAGAAACTAAATCTTTCAAAAAAGAGGTAAAGAAATAGTACTCTCAGTAATTTATATAAAATAACTAAAATCCTATAAAGAGCGGCAAAAAAAGGGGGGAAAATAATAATAAACAATAAAGAAAGTTATCGAAAGGGGTATTTGGTAATTTAACTTCTTCCTAAAAGCGGGCCGCAAGTCAGTAAGGTAACAAAATGAGCCACGTCACCGCAGGCTGAGAAAGTACTCTCAGCCCGCAGGCTGATATACATTTTTCTCATATATATATATATATATATATATATATATATATATATATATATACACACACACACACACACACACACACACCTATATATATATATACCTATATAAGTATATGTTTTCCATTGATTTGCCAAGGGGAAAACTTACAAATAAAAAGGTTTGAGGAGCTAAATTACAAGTATTCTTAAAAAGATTACAAGTAGATCCCCTTAGAGATTCTGGAGAAGTGTGCCGATAGGAGTCTGGTCAGCGCGCGACCACTTTGTCCCTTTGACGATGCGAGCGATGAGATTCCCTTCTCGCTTGGTTCCGGGAATCAGAGAATAGAGGGTTGGTAGAACCCTCTTGCTACTTCTCAAAACCGTCTTCAATTAAGAATTCCTTCTCGCCTGGTTCCGGAGATTCCTTGAGAAGAAGGTGTTAGGGTATCAGCACCCTGAATAGAGAAGTAATTCTCTAAAAGTCTCTGAATTCAAGAATGCACGGTGCGTCGTGAAGAAGCCTCTGCTTGTGGAGTTCTCTTGAAGAAGTCTCTGCTTGTGGAGTCCTCTTGCGCCTGTCGTGTGTAGAAGTCCTTGCTTGTGGAAGTCCTTTTTCCTTGTACCCCTGGCGGGCTATTTATAAGGAGAGCAAGGGTATAATCGTCCCCTTGAAGATATGAAAACAGATTGAATCAAATCTGTTTGAATTTGGAAAGTATCCTTGCTGCGAGGCTAAGATCGGCTTCTGCGAAGCTAGAAATGGCAGGTCGGTTGATCTTCTTGATTTGTTTTGATCCTTTCCATATCGTTGGAGGATTTCCTTTGATCTTCTTACTCGTTTTAAGAGAGTCAAGAGATTGTGGCAATCGACTGCCCAATTTGATCTTCGATTTGATCTTAATTGGATTTGATCTGATTGGATCCGATCTCATCCGGAGATTTGATTGGTCAAAGGTAGACCACAGCAAATCCGTAGCGGAGCTGCCCGCTTTGAACTTACAGCGAAGCTGGAGGCAGTTTCTGGCGAAGTCCGAAAAGAAGCTTTTCGGCGGAACTAGAAGTCTTCTGTGGCGAAGTTACCATATACTCTTTCTTCGCAATTGTACATGGTTTCAGGCGGGGCTGACTCTCCCTGGCGAAGCTATGAGTTAGCTTCCTGGCGAGGCTTTGAATGGCTTCAAGGCAGAGTCGGATGATCCTAGCCTCTCAAGCGAGGCTATCCCTTCGGGCTCATGTGATGCTAAGTGCTAGCACCTTAGACCTGCTGAGGTCTGTTCAGAAACAATCCGGGTTCACTGTCTGCTTGCTGGATCAGTGGAGTCCAAGTTGCTTCCTCGTCCCTCAGAGATGGGTGAAAACTGATCTTCAGCTCGTCTATCACTTGTCTTTTGTAAATGTCAACAAGTTTAGACATTGTTCGGACCAATAAGAATCTTGTCTTTTTTAAGTGTCAACAGTATATATATATATATAGGTGTATGTATATATATACATATACATATATATATATATATAGGTATATATATATATATATATATATATATATATATATATATATATATATATATATAGGTATATATATATATATATATATATATATATATAGGTATATATATATAGTTATATATATATAGTTATATATATATACCTATATATATATAGGTATATATATATATATATATATATATATATATATATATATATATATATTACACACACACACACACACCTATATATATATATATATATATATATATATATATATATATATATATATATATATACACACACACACACACACACACACACCTATATATATATAGGTATACCTATATATATAGGTATATATATATGAGAAAAATATATATCAGCCCGCGGGCTGAGAGAACTCTCTCAGCCTGCGGTGACGTGGCTCAATTTGTCACCTCACTGACATGCGGCACGCCTTTAGAAAGAAGTTAAATTACCAAATACCCCTTATGAAAAGCAAGTTTTTCGGTAACCTTCCTTATTGTTTATTATTATTTTTCCCTCTTTTTTTTGCCGCTCTTTATAGGTTATTCTATATAAATTACTTTTCACCCTATTTCCTGACCTCTTTTTGAAAGATCTAGTTTCACCTTTTCAGTCTGCGATAAACTATCTTCTGAAAATATAAAATCTTTTCAGATCAAATTTTTTTCTCCAAAATATTTAATGTCGACGTCTGAGCAGTATACCGGCGATCTTAATATGGAAGATATTGCATCTGGTTCTACTTTCTCTCAGAATATTGAAAATCTTGAAGGGTTGACATCTCTGCATGGCGATCAACAGGTTTTAATTGTTTATATATATTTTAAAAATAATTTCTTAAATATTTAATTTTTTCTCTTTAGACTATGAGGTACTGCGACCGTTTTAATATTCGGTCGCAATCTTATTTGAAAATAATCTCCTGGCTGTGAATTCTTTTTTTTTGGGTATGCGTCTTAGGTCGCAGTCTTTAGTAAGGAGTAATATATATTTCTTCACATACGGATAACTGCGACTTAGGTCGCAGTCTTTAGTAAGGAGTAATATAGATTTCTTCACATGCGGATAACTGCGACTTAGATCGCAGTCTTTAGTAAGGAGTAATATAGATTTCTTCACATGCGGATAACTGCAACTTAGATCGCAGTCTTCAATAAGGAGTATTATAGATTTCATGTCGTATGTGAAATCTTATTTTTATTTACTGCGACTTAGGTCGCAGTCTTTAGTAAGAAGTAATTGTAAAATCACCTAGAGGGGGGTGAATAGGTGATGGCTAATCTAATGGTCACTTATGAACAAATAATGCGGAATTAAAACTAAGATGACCAAATAAAACTTCTTTTAACTAAACACTTATGTATAACACAAGAGTGTTGCCGAATTCCCTTTGCAGGGCTCTGGACAAGCTCCTCTAGATTCCCCTTGAATGGGTTGAGGTGTCGCGTTGGCTCTCTTGGTTGAATACTAGTGTTAACAACAATCCCAAGCAAGTATAGCAATTATGAGCACAAGGGAATATATCAAGCATGTAAATAATAAAGACAATTATGGAATGCAAGATATAAAAGAGACAAAGAGAGAGAAAGGGATAGAGTAAGCAATCGCAAACACAAAGGGTTTGTTTCGAGATTCGAGCACACTTGCTCTACATCCCCGCCTTCGACACACGAAGGGTTTCCACTATGCAAGATCCCAATGGATCTCTCCTCGGTGCCGCAACACCTACAATCCCTCAGACTCCCAAGTCCCGTACACACGCAAGCTTCACAAGCTCGCCGAGGCCGCACCTCAAACCAAAGAGTTCACAACCGAACTCCAACCACCAACGAGCACACTTGCCCGTCTCCTCAAAGAACAAAGAAAAGATCTTTGGTGATCACAACACTTTGATCACCTAAAGAGCACTCTCACTACAACACACCTATAGGATAATATAGCAATGGATGGCTCAAGTGTGGTGTGAGAAAAGCAAGGAAAGAACTATGGTGAAAAACTCAAAGAATCACTTTTACACTCTTAATAAAATCTTCCCTTTTGATTGGAAGTATTTGCACTTAAATCTTGTGGAGAAAACTCTCTGAAAAGACTAGGAAAAACTGGCTCTAAGAGTCTCTAAAATCTTGGCTTCAAATAATGACAAGAACCCCCAATTTATAGGCCAGAAAAATATAGCCGTTGGGATCTGTCAGAGCTGTCGGTCGACCGCCCGGTCGACCGGCCAACGGTCATATTTCGGACCGTTGAAGCCACCGGTCGACCGCCCGGTCGACCCGAACAAACAGAGAGCAGAACTCTCTGCAGCGGTCGACCGTACGGTCGACCGGACCACTGTGCTGACAACGTGCACAAGGCTGTGCACGTCGGTCGACTGGACAGTCGACCCGACCTTGCTGCGGTCGACCGCCCGGTCGACCGACTAGGCCTGTCAGCCATAATCTGGGTCAGAAAAACAATTTTAAAAATCTTTTGATAAAGTCCCAAAAATACATAGAAATTCTACAAAAATAGTTTTACCAATATACTTTGAAGAACAAACATGCTCGCACAAAATCATGACATGTTATAAATGTTTTGGTCTATTTTTGTAACTTGGAAGTATTAGTTCAATAACTTAAAATGTATTTTTCCAAAACATGTTTTTCCAAACTTGTTTTTCTAAGACATTTCCAAATACAAAAACAAGATATTTAAGTTCATTTAAAGCATACTGTGTGTGGATATGATCCACTACACAATCATAGTGAAATATCTATGTTTTTGATCATAAAGTTCTAAACTTGGTTTTGGTTGAAAGATATATATAATAGAAATACCAAAAACCAAAGTTATATATTTTGTCACAAAAAAAATCTTTTTCCAAATAAAAATTCTTTTCTAAGACATAGAAATCTTTTATGAAAGCAATCCTATCAAGAGTTTTATCAAGAGTGTGTGTGTGATATAACTTGAGCAATCCACCAACTATTCTATCCTTTACATTATTACTAAAACAAAAATACAAATCTTATACCTAGACACAAGTCTTGATCTTGAAGTCTTCCCTTGAAGTCTTCTCATCTCCTTGACTTGGTCCAAGCTTGATCCAAAAGCTCCTTGGATCACAGCATGCAAGCTCCAAATCTTGACATTTTATCCTTTGTTGAGCTATGCACCTACTAAGATCTTGATCACAAATCTGTCACTAATTAAACACAAGATCATTAGTAAATATAACTTCATGAGTTGATCATCATCAAAACTAGGGTGATAGGCCTTTGGGCCAACAATCTCCCCCTTTTTGATGATGACAAAACTCATGGAGTTATATATATGCATGGATTAAAGTAAAGCTCCAAAGAAGCTCCCCCTTAACTCATGCATAGACACAAATAATAAGATAAGCATGGAAAGCACATGACATGTATGCAAATGTAGGAGATGCAATCATAGCAAAATCAAATCTTAAATCAAATCTTTTTCTCCTATTTGCAAATCAAAAATATATATGCATAACTAACAAGGAAGATAAATACTTCTCCCCCTTAAGCATTGAAAACATGTATATAATCTCAAATACTTCTCCCCCTTTTTGTCAATCATCAACAAAGGGTTCAAAGTAAAATACATCAAACAAATTTTCTCCCCTTTTTGTCAAAAAATAAAGAAATCAAGGAGGATAAAATCAAATCAATCACTAAAGATTTATATGCGATATACATTCATGAAGAGGAAGACGCTAAGTTAACTTCCCTACACATCTGCATTACATGAAAGAGGGATGATAAGCCCCAATTCACATAACACATATTATGTAATGCATAAGAGGAGATGTGAAGCTCCCCCTACACACGTGTATCATATAAAGAAGAGATGTTAAGCTCCTCAATACACAATACACTCAACATGAATCTATATGTAGAAGAGATGTTAAGCTCTCCTTGCATATAGGCAATACAAATCATAAATTTTGAATTTTTCTTATAAAATAAATTTTGAATTCTCTCAATAAATCAAATTTTGAATTTTGATATCAAAGTTGAAAATGATCAATTGTAAAATAGTGATCAATAGTAAAGTAATGATCAATCAATTGTAAATTAGATCATAACATATTGATACCAACATAAAAACTAATGCATAAGCTTGAAAGATAAGATTTGAAATTAGCTTAGCATTAACAAGTTTTGTGCTTTAAATATGTAAATCAATTTTAACTTAAGCACACAACAAATCATATATATATGTATGAAGGAATTATATCAATATAAAGTGATACATACATATATAGGAAAGCAAAATATGAGTATATACAACAAGAATCATATTGATACCAATTGAAAATATCCAATGATACCAATAGAAAAGTAAGCTTATCATATACTCTATCATAAAGTCTACCACATGAGGAATTCGAACTAGTTAAATGAAAATGTTTAACAACTAGTACGGAATCCTTCAATCAAGGAATAAATCAAAAGTTTTTCATGAAATATGTATAAATCACATGGCACTAACATCACTCTAATATCCATAAAGTCCATAAAAAGAAGTGAGTGATCTAGTGTTATGTGGAACATGGCATCATGAAAATGGCAATAAAGCTCAATATTCCTTAAAATTAGATAATTATAAATTATCATAAATTTTGAAAAACATGAGAATCATAAAAAAAATTTTATCAAAGCAAAATCATATTTCATGGTATATGTATGTTTAGTCAAAGCCATAAGTATACATACATATCCCCTAAACACAATTGAGTCCATTTAAATAGATTTGCATTAAAGGCAAATGACTCAAAAGGTATACATGTATATCTTAATGTTTTGGCAAAATAAACATATACATGAAATGAAAAGCACATGGTCATAATCCAAAATGGGAATACAAGTTTAAAGATGTAATGATCATCAAAACTAAGCAATACAAGTACATCTAATGGGTTCAAATAAGCATTCAAGCACAAATATAAATAGATTTATTTGTGGCCCACAATATGTACAAGTATAAATCCTAATGTTGACAAAGACTAACATTTAAACTAATATTCAAATCATGAAGCATCAAATAAATTTTGAGATCATAAAGGAATTTATTCATAAAAATAGGATCATGTGAATCATAATAAATTATTTGAAGAATAAATAACTAGTATAAAATAGTTTTTGAACAACTAGTTAAAGATCCTTCAAATATACCAAATCATATGTTTTTCATAAAACATAACTAAATACATAAAGATTTAATCACTCATGGTCCATAAAGCTCAAAATAATCTTGACATGAAAATGTGAGTGTTAAAAGATCATGTAAATAGCATTCTTATGAAAATAGTCAATGAAGCTCAATCAAATATGACTATCAAATTTTTATTGAACAACACATAAAAATCATTTTTATCAAAACAAATCAACACAAAATCATTTTCATAAAAACTACAATCTTCATGGTATATGTATGATTTATCCAATCCTAACAATATGCATACATATCCCAAATATAAAAGAGTCTATCAAATGTATTTGCACGAAAGCAAGAGACTCACGGGTATACATGTATATTTATTAGATTTGAATTAATAATGCATATACATGAAATAAATCACTAAAAATTGGCAAAACATGTATAAATGAGAATCATCAAAACTAGATCATACATATGCATAAAGTGGATACAAGTGAGCATGAAGTTCAATTATATATGAATCAATTGTATTTCACTAATTGTATATGTATAAATGCAAGTATGACTTATTCTACATCTAAGGCATGTAAATACCACATGAAGCTCATAGAATCATAAAACAAAATATGAACATGCTATATGATAAATGTAAAGAGCATGTACATAAATAAATTGGAAGTTTAGAGATTGTTACCAACTCCAAAGCTCCAAGCATGGTGGTCTTTCCCACCAAAATTTCCTTGATAGCAATGCATCCAAATGTTTGTCCATCATGTCCATTGCATCCGCTATCAAGGCACCAATCCTCTCACGTTTTGTGAGAGCCCTCACCTACATCAAAATCAAAAGGTGGGGGTTTTGGTACCCATACTTTCTTGGGTCCTTTGGGGTTAGCTTTATTGTAAGGATCCCAAAATCTTTTATACTTAGCAAAATATAAATGAGGTTTCTTATCAAAACAAAATTTTGCTAAATGGCCTTTGCGGCCACAATGTGTACATGTGTACACCTTAGTATGCTTATGTGTGGGTGTATGATCATGATGAGCAACATAAGCATGAGAATGTGCATGAACATGTGGAACTTGTTTCTTTTGAAACAAGGATTCCAATCTAGTATGATTAAATGCACAAGAGTTCAAAGTTGAACTCAAATTATTCATTTTATTTTTTAAATTCTTAATCTCATTAGTTGTGGCATGTAAAGCATGATGAGATAAAGAATCATTTTTCTTTTTCTTTTGAAAAACATTATCCTTTTCTTTTTCAACAAATTTTCTTTTTAAAGATTTATTTTCTTGTAAAATACTTTCTTTTTGTTGTTCCACCATAGCAATATCATTTTTCAAGGATGTGTTCCCTTCACAAAGATCATTCAATTTTGAAAGCAAGGAAACATTCTCATTTTTCAAATCTTTATTTTCTTTTTCTAAACATGCAATATCATTCCTAAATGAATCATGTTCTTTATGCATGCAATCAAGTTTCTTTTTCAAATTTTTATTATCTTTCTTTATCATGTCATATTTCTCAAGCAATAATTGGCAAAATGTAGAAAGCTCATCATATGACATAATATCATCTTCCTCGGATTCGGAAGTTACCTCAAGGGGTTATCCCCTTGGACCATGTAGCATACGTTGGAGGTGTCGCTTCCAACGTCCGAATCGCTCCCGGCATAGTACAGATCCTTTTCGCCAAGGGAGGTGATGATGTTCCAAGCTACAAAAGCCGAATCAATGTTAGTGATTGAAGCTTTACCTGCACACAAAATACGGAATTTCAGATTTAGAATAAAGATGTGCAAGTGCTCAATTCTTACCGCTATAGCAAGTGGCTATGCGGGTCGTGATCCACAAGAAGGGTTTTGCGATAGAAGCGTTTACGTTTTATTGAAATCGTTAAGAAGAAAAGTGAAGATTCTTCTCTGTTTTTAAGTTAAGAAAAGGAAAAAGAATTATGTTAAAATTAGAGTGAAAATGAGAGACGAAGAAGGTGGAAAAAATTAGAAAACGATAAAAGCGACTATGTACAAATGGAGTGAGTGGAGAAAAAAGAGTTGGAAGAGGTGGTGATTTAATTTACAGAAATGAAAGGAAGGAAAGAAGATGAAGAAATACTTACCTAGGTTGAGTGAGGACTTACCTGAAAACCGTTGCATGTTCTACCTTTTGCTTCGGAGGCGTTCAACGCATAGATCATAAGCTCGAGCTCAGTCCCCGTGCACATTATATCGTCAAGCCTAGTAAGAACGAAGTGATGCGGATCTTGGAAGAGGAGAACGTCTTCATGAACTATCGCTGGCTCTCACGTAGCTTAGTTATACTTGCTTTGGAATTCACTTGTAAACTCAACAAATACAACCAAGGTAAAGTAGAAGAGGAAGAGGAAAGCAAAACAAAATATGAACATAAAAAGAAGCTTTTTACCTTTATTAATTGCAGAGACAATGGAAGAAAGGAGGAGGGTACATCGGTGTCACTCTCAACATCAGCCTCTCTCTCTTACTTACATGAATCTTCATCTAACCTAAGCTTACATACAAATTACATAAGAAGAAAAGAAAAACCTAAACTACAAAGAATGAAAACTAGGCTAAATCCTAATCTGCCTGCCCCTCTTTTTGCTCAGCTAAAACCAGTATTTATAGGCAAAAAAACCTAAAGGAGAAGATCCCAGGAAGATTGGGGGAATCTCTTGGTCTGATGCATTTCCTGTATCTTCTTCTGATTTTCTTGTTTTTGCTTCAAAAGTTGACAAAATAGCCTTTGATTGTGCTTGATTCAGGGAGGATTCTTTTCAACCTTCCTTATATGCCAAGATTTTGCCCTGATTTCTTCATCTTGATTCAAGGAGGATTCTTCTCAACCTTCCTTATATGCCAAAATTTTGCCCTGATTTCTTCATCTTGATTCAGGGAGGATTCTTCTCAACCTTCCTTATATGCCAAGATTTTGCCCTGATTTCTTCATCTTGATTCAGGGAGGATTCTTCTCAACCTTCCTTATATGCCAAGATTTTGCCCTGATTTCTTCATTTCAAATTTATTCTGAATTAATCAGAATTTGGTGGGCTTTTGGGCTTGTTTCTCTTCATCTCCTTAAGGAATGGGCCTGCAAATAAATTAAACATTTAATTAGGACAATGCAGATTTTATTCTATAATAAGTGTGGAAATATGATAATAAATGTGCAACTTTAGTGACCAATCACACCCCCATACCTATCTTTTGCTCGTCCTCGAGCAAAACAACTAAACTATACTAAGGATTATTTAGACCACTTTCGCAGGTCACGCGATTGCACTGAGCATGTGCAACAAGCCGTTAAACCTCTAGGTTTCCCCTAGAGGACGAGTTTTGTCTCGTGAGGGTTTTCAGTGGATTACACCCATAAAATCCATAAAGAAGGGAATTAAAGAGTTAGTATTTTCGAAAAGCATTTTGAAAGGGAAAAATATTTGAAATATAATTGTAAGATCTAAGCAATCTATAAGTTATAGGAAAACTGAATTTTTATTCCTAAACTTAGTCTCTATTCAAAAATTTGTTATCAATTAAAGTAAGGAGTCAAATTGTACTTCTCATCTAGTCTATTACTTTACCCTAAGTCATATGCACTTGTGACTGTGAAAATTTTGACTAAGGGTTCATTAACTCTAACTCTTATGCCTTATTTATATATATATAATTTTTTGGTGGTATTATTTTTGGTGGTATTATTCCTTAGTTTAGGCTTTCTAATCTGCCCATGTAACGAGCCTTTAATCGATGACTCCCAAACCAGACGGCCTTAGGGCACCGGGTGAGAAGACACCCCTCGGACTTAAGGACTCAAGCAAACAAGGCCACAAAACTAAGGATTTTATTATATGGACCTCTTTTAGGCGTGAACACTTATGCTTTATTAGGCACAAATACCCAGCTTAATCAGAGGATTTTTATATATATTTTTCTTTTGAAACTTATCTAATCATCTTTCGCATAAATACTAAGGCTTTCTTAGGCCAAAGCACCTAGCTAATCAATAATTAGATTTGTTTATCTTTTTTTTTTTTTATAAGGCATAAGAATCTTTGTTTTGAACCCTATGTGTGTAAGTGTATGAAGGGTGCATATTTCATCAAGGTAAAGATCAAGACTAAATTACTTTGACAAATTTTCTTCCTAACCCTAAAAATCAAACAAATAATCTTATTTTGACCAAGTATAAGAAATCCTAATTTAGATTTTCCTATTCCTTAAAATTAACTTAATTTCTTACAAAAAATATGTCAAAGTATTGTTTCTATTTTCAAAAAGTTTTTAAAGTAAAGAAAATGTTAATTTTTTTTTTTTTTTTTTAAACAAAAAGAAAGTTATGTTAGACCCTCCCCCACACCTATCTCATGCATTGTCCTCAATGTATGAATTAATGCATAGATGCATGAAAAGAAGAAAGGGAAGGAAAAGGTTACCTTAAGGTGGTGGTTCCGGTGGCGGTCTGATTGGTCCACGAAACGCGGCCCAATCAACTTTTCTTGGGTCTCGGAGGAATCCACCAGAAATATCTTTAATATAACCCATTAAAAAGATAAATCCATGAAGGATCTTAATTAAATATTTAACCCCATCTAATTTCCATATTCCATAACTAATTTTGGAGTCAAATTTGTCAACCACCTCGTCCCAGAATGGAGTATGAAATGATAGAACAGTTGACTTGGACTCAGGAAGGACAGGAACTAATACCGACTCAGGAAGGTGACTTAAGTCAAGTAAAGGTTCAGGAGTCGAAATAGGTTCAGAAATTGGGTCCAAGTCAAGAAGTTGAAACTCAAGTCCACATGTATTTTCCAACAATGGAATGTGACCTAATATGGGTGATTCCAGTTCAGGGATGAGAGGTGATGGAATCAAAACCGACTCTAGAATATTATTCAAGTTTGGTAATAGAACAGGAGTCAATATTGATTCAGAAAGTTGAACTGGATCACAAATTTCAGAATCTAGGTCACATATCTCATTGAGTTCAATATCATAAAAATGAGAACTTGCCAATTTGTCAATAGGATCTTCAAAAGTGTATAATTGGTCAAGTTCAATATGATCCTCAAAGATGGGTGATTCAATTTCATTATGAATTGGTACATGATCCAATGTTGACTCCGGGAAAAGATCGAAATCAGGTGAAGATACCGGAGTCATAATCGAATCGGGAAGTAAAATCGAATCACTAAGTTGGGGTTCGGGATCATATTTATTTTCAAGTTCTATTTCAGGAAAAGGATAACTTGCTAAACTGCCAATATCTTTTTCAAAATTTGGAGTTTGGGCAAGTTCAAATGGTTGTTCTGAAATGGAATCTTGATTTCCAAAACTACATGATTCTTCGGCTCTAACAGAATAGTTAGTGACATCAGGACGGTGGGAACGTAGAGATTCGACCATCATATCTATGTCACGGTTATGAGTGTTTTGAGCCTGAGTTATGGCTTCAAGCATCTTTTCATAGTTGATAGGTTCATTGTTTTGATAAAAGATGAAGAATTGTCTTGGAAGTGGTAGTGAAATTGTGAGTCCATCAGATTTTGGGATTTATGTTGGACTCACGCATACTCATTTCCATAATTGATGGTTTCCTATTTTGGACGGGTGGAACTGAGTATGAATCTTGAACATAATATGGACTGGGTGGAGAAGGAGGACAATTTGGTTGAAAATCTGACTCGGGGTAGGTGAATCCCCACTGACTCTGTGAAGAGTTGAAATCGTTATGGAAATTATAGTCATACGATGGGGGGTATGGATCATATTGATTCGGATAAGACCAATCCGGCACACTAGGTTGGTCAAAGTTGTGATATGCCGGTTGGTAATATCTGAAAAAGAATTCGATGTGTAATATGGATCATTATTAAAGTTGAAAAAATTATTATTATAGTCCATATCACACAATAGAATACAAACAAACAAAAATAAACAAACAAAAAAAGAAAAAAAAATTCTAGCCTAAGGTAGGGTAGACTTAGGACCTAGACGACTCCTAACTGGTTAGACTGTCCACGGGAGGTCTAATGTAGACTTTAACCACAAGCTAATCAGCCAGGTCAGGGCAAGGTTGGTGGGAGGTTTTCCGTCAAAGACGTTCCTTAATTAAATAACCACCAACCTTCGGGCTTTCAGCCCTCAATCCCTTTCCTAGACACTGATTTTGCAGGAGTTAGATTCTAACATTTTTTCCCCTTAGGATAATCTCCTAATTGAGTCCGAGATGTCCCTAGGGCCAACGTCTACTCAATTTTAGTTAGGATTGGGTTAGTGAGTGCTTGGAATCTGATTTGGTGCTACGGAAGGGTGATTAAATCCCCACCTTATCTTGTTATGGGTTAGTGCCCTTAAGATAAATTTGTGCAAGTGTACAAGATATGTAAATACGATTCACTCAAAGCGATGAAAATCAACCAAGAGATGATTCCTATTCTACATGTAATGCAGACGTACCTTGCTCCAGCACTCTTCAACAGTAAATATAAATGAATTGAAAAGACATGTGCCTAAAATGCAAACGTCTAATCAATTTTTAACTTTTGCAACAAATGTTTTACTGTTGATTATTAGCAGGTTTTTGTGATGGCATATAAGAAATAAAGAATTGCAGCAAACTAGAATTTGCAAAGCAAGCAGCCCTGCAAAAACCTGTTAGTACTCAACTCGTCCTTGCCGCGGATCCGCAGCTTTTGCTGTGGGAACGCGGCAATTCAGAGGGCAATGGGTCTCTGCTTTCTAGAGCAGAGGCCCAATACCACTTGTATGTCACGGCAATATTAATTTCCTGCTTTGATTGCCCTGTAACCTGCAACAGAGAAGAAAATTCGTTTTAGTTCTAAAAAATTTTCAAGAAAAATTCAGATTTCAATAAAAACATGTTACCCTCCCCGGCAACGGCGCCAAAATTTGATTGAAGCTTTACCTGCACACAAAATACGGAATTTCAGATTTAGAATAAAGATGTGTAAGTGCTCAATTCTTACCGCTATAGCAAGTGGCTATGCGGGTCGTGATCCACAAGAAGGGTTTTGCGATAGAAGCGTTTACGTTTTATTGAAATCGTTAAGAAGAAAAGTGAAGATTCTTCTCTGTTTTTAAGTTAAGAAAAGGAAAAAGAATTATGTTAAAATTAGAGTGAAAATGAGAGACGAAGAAGGTGGAAAAAATTAGAAAACGATAAAAGCGACTATGTACAAATGGAGTGAGTGGAGAAAAAAGAGTTGGAAGAGGTGGTGATTTAATTTACAGAAATGAAAGGAAGGAAAGAAGATGAAGAAATACTTACCTAGGTTGAGTGAGGACTTACCTGGAAACCGTTGCATGTTCTACCTTTTGCTTCGGAGGCGTTCAACGCATAGATCATAAGCTCGAGCTCAGTCCCCGTGCACATTATATCGTCAAGCCTAGTAAGAACGAAGTGATGCGGATCTTGGAAGAGGAGAACGTCTTCATGAACTATCGCTGGCTCTCACGTAGCTTAGTTATACTTGCTTTGGAATTCACTTGTAAACTCAACAAATACAACCAAGGTAAAGTAGAAGAGGAAGAGGAAAGCAAAACAAAATATGAACATAAAAAGAAGCTTTTTACCTTTATTAATTGCAGAGACAATGGAAGAAAGGAGGAGGGTACATCGGTGTCACTCTCAACATCAGCCTCTCTCTCTTACTTACATGAATCTTCATCGAACCTAAGCTTACATACAAATTACATAAGAAGAAAAGAAAAACCTAAACTACAAAGAATGAAAACTAGGCTAAATCCTAATCTGCCTGCCCCTCTTTTTGCTCAGCTAAAACCAGTATTTATAGGCAAAAAAACCTAAAGGAGAAGATCCCAGGAAGATTGGGGGAATCTCTTGGTCTGATGCATTTCCTGTATCTTCTTCTGATTTTCTTGTTTTTGCTTCAAAAGTTGACAAAACAGTCTTTGATTGTGCTTGATTCAGGGAGGATTCTTTTCAACCTTCCTTATATGCCAAGATTTTGCCCTGATTTCTTCATCTTGATTCAAGGAGGATTCTTCTCAACCTTCCTTATATGCCAAAATTTTGCCCTGATTTCTTCATCTTGATTCAGGGAGGATTCTTCTCAACCTTCCTTATATGCCAAGATTTTGCCCTGATTTCTTCATCTTGATTCAGGGAGGATTCTTCTCAACCTTCCTTATATGCCAAGATTTTTCCCTGATTTCTTCATTTCAAATTTATTCTGAATTAATCAGAATTTGGTGGGCTTTTGGGCTTGTTTCTCTTCATCTCCTTAAGGAATGGGCCTGCAAATAAATTAAACATTTAATTAGGACAATGCAGATTTTATTCTATAATAAGTGTGGAAATATGATAATAAATGTGCAACTTTAGTGACCAATCAGTTAGCAACCCTAAATAAGTAATCATCATTTAGGGTACTCTTCAAAGCATTTAAGGCTTTTGCATTACCCTCAATATACTTGCTATTGTTAATATATGAATCATTAAATGTAGCAAGATAGACATGAATGCCTAGGGCCTTGAGGAACATAGACATCTTAACCTTCCAAATTTGGATGTTAAGAATGTCAAAGGTGGGTGGTGACATGAAGTCCATGGTGAGGTGTGTGTGTATAAAAATATTGTGATTAGCCTAAAAGAGGATCTTTAACTCTTAGGTTGTTAGACCCAAATCAAGAGCACTAGCTCTGATACCAATTATAAAATCACCTAGAGGGGGGGTGAATAGGTGATGGCTAATCTAATGGTCACTTATGAACAAATAATGCGGAATTAAAACTAAGATGACCAAATAAAACTTCTTTTAACTAAACACTTATGTATAACACAAGAGTGTTGCCGAATTCCCTTTGCAGGGCTCTGGACAAGCTCCTCTAGATTCCCCTTGAATGGGTTAAGGTGCCGCGTTGGCTCTCTTAGTTGAATACTAGTGTTAACAACAATCCCAAGCAAGTATAGCAATTATGAGCACAAGGGAATATATCAAGAATGAAAATAATAAAGACAATTATGGAATGCAAGATATAAAAGAGACAAAGAGAGAGAAAGGGATAGAGTAAGCAATCGCAAACACAAAGGGTTTGTTTCGAGGTTCGAGCACACTTGCTCTACATCCCCGCCTTCGACACCACGAAGGGTTTCCACTATGCAAGATCCCAATGGATCTCTCCTCGTGCCCGCAACACCTACAATCCTCTCGGACTCCCAATCCCGTACACACGCAAGCTTCACAAGCTCGCCGAGGCCGCACCTCAAACCAAAGAGTTCACAACCGAACTCCAACTACCAACGAGCACACTTGCCCGTCTCCTCAAAGAACAAAGAAAAGATCTTTGGTGATCACAACACTTTGATCACCTAAAGAGCACTCTCACTACAAAACACACCTATAGGATAATATAGCATGGATGGCTCAAGTGTGGTGTGAGAAAAGCAAGGAAAGAACTATGGTGAAAAACTCAAAGAATCACTTTTACACTCTTAATAAAATCTTCCCTTTTGATTGGAAGTATTTGCACTTAAATCTTGTGGAGAAAACTCTCTGAAAAGACTAAGAAAAACTGACTCTAAGA